>JANAVB010021791.1:4124743-4212243 GCA_029216955.1 Iris pallida
ATTGAAAGTGAATTGGTGATTTGAAATGATCGAAATCCTTCTCTATTTATAGTTTTTCCAAAGGCAGAACTCTGACAGAATTCAGGCAGAATTCGGACAGAACTCTTTGTAACAAACCGCAACTGAAGGGAGACCAAGTTTAAAATCAAACGTTCACATAACGTTCAACTTGGCCGAACTCTGGCCGAGTTCTGTCAGGGTTTGGTCAGTTGATTTTGAGAGAAAAATAATTTTGGCTTTTTGAAAAGTCCTTCAGAACCTTTTTGTAAAACAGATGTTTTTCAAAAACATAGGTCATTTTAAAAGATAGGTCAGTTTTCAAAAACGATTTTAGGATAGCCTATTTGCCAGTACGACTTGGTGTACAATATATTCCTAGACTCAATAAAATGAAAAATTATATTGCTTTGAAGGAAACACATTTTGAGTGGCAAACAGCTTCGGTCTTTGAACATAGTAGATATCCATCGTTGAGCAGTGTCCAAAACGTCGTAGGTAAACATCTGAATTGACTTGCATTTATATCGAGACAGAGTTTGATCAATTATTAAAATCAGGTTTGACCATGACCAATGGGCCAACATCATTGGGGGTCCATGTGTCCACAAAACTGGACACGAGAGTGTCCAAACAGAGAATAACAGAATATCAGTACATAGCAGAAAACAGTATCGTGCAGTGGTGTCACGACCCGCACCCAGTGTAGGGGCATAAGAAGTGGATACGTCCAACCTATGTCGCAGTGTCGGCGGTAGAACACTGTCCTAGGTCACATACATCTAACAATAATATGGTACATGTACAATGTATACGCTCCGAATGGAGGACCATATAGATGTATACAACTCAATCACAGCTAAGGTAGAAAGTACAATAAGATACATAGATAAGATCTGAATCCACAATGAAATACAAATAAGAGAGAGAAACTAAGTGTCGAAGATAAAAACTCCACAATATCCAGAATAACAAAATCCTCAAATAAGTATAAGTTTATCCAGAACAAGACAAGACAATAAGTAAGATAATGGTCTAGCTAACTAGCCTAGACTATTGGGGTAATGTCCTCTGCAAGTATTGGGTCTTCCTGGGAATCCAACTCACATGTGTCATCTAGGCCTGCTCCATAGTATGTAGGCCAGAACTCCTCAATGACATATGTAATATTTTTAACAGGTCCAGTCAGGACAGGAGCGAGCACAATACATCTCACGCAGTTCATAATATGACAGGATATGTAAATATGCTATAGAGTAAGATATATGAAACGCTGGGAAATATATGAAGTAAAAGAGATGACTGTAAAGAAATATCTACTATAAGTAAAGAGCTAACAGTGGCTAGTAATGTGGAGTACAAGATAGACATGTGAACGGCTTAAATTTATACATGAGTAATCTAAGAGTTTGTACATGAGTATACTACTTTGGAATTATTCACATGACCATTTATACTCCCCGTACCCCAATCAATACACAAGGATCCAGACAGGTTATATTATTACACATGATATCACATGAAGGCCCATAAATGGGTTCACATGAATGTATACATAGGGGCTCTGTGAACATGAGAGTACATGAATCACAAGAGTGTACATGAATGGTGAAAGCACCGGAGTACATGATGAAAGTGAAACGCACATGATATATTGTAACCCGATGCTTCCAAGGGAGATAACATCTCATGAAGGGATCCATATAGTACTAATCCATGTTAACAATGTGACAGCATCAAGTAAAGTAATCTAGAGCATAAATGTAAATCCTATCATGTATAAAACGGTCAGAGAATGTACTTGTCTAGTATCCTGGGTATTCGATGAATATATATATCCAGACAAAGTAGATGAGTCCTAAACAGAGCAACACAAGTCACAACATGTCAAGAATGGTAATACTTGAACATTACGATGCATTCTACATGATGTCTAGGTCAAACTAGACTAAAGTCAACTCAAGTCAATTACACTAGGAAAACTAGGTCAACTAGGTCAAGTACTAACCCAAGCAAGTCTCACTAAGCCTAACCAAGCCTAGTCTAGCATCACACACAATCACAAGGCCACACAAGTCATTAACATACAAGCTATACATACATACATACATACATACATACATACATAGGCTTATATTAAATATAGGCATATGTAGAAGCATGGAAAGAAAATATGAATACGTGCTTATGCGGCCAGGAAATCAGCCCCATGCGGCTCATAGCTGAAGAAGCCTTCATGCGGTTCAACAAGGCTCGAGAGCTTCATGCGGCTCAAGAAAGATGAAGGGGATGCCATGTGGTCTCATGCAGCGGGCCATAAATGCTCTGAGTAGATGGCTCATTAATTACCCTGACACAGTGGCAGCTATGACAATGGCAGATTGACAGCTCTGACATAAAGCTGCAATGATGACTCTGACATAATGGTGTGCTCCTAGGAAAACGAAGGAAATCTTTACAGCTGGCACGATCCATTTTCAAAACTTTTTCTGTGGCTCGGTTGCAAGGACGTCTATGCGGCTCAGTTGCAAGGGTCTCTATGCGGGTCAGTTGTAAGGGCCTTCATGCGGCTCAATTGTAAGGGCCTCCTTGCGGCCCAGAATAAAGGATGTCCATACGGCTCAAACTAAAGGACGTCCATGAGGCTCGAATTAGAGGACGTCCACACGGCTCAAATTAAAGGATGTCCATTCGGTTCAGAGTGAAGGACTTCCATGCGGCTCAAACTAAAGGACGTCCATATGGCTCGAATTAGAGGACGTCCATCCAGCTCAAATTAAAAGATATCCATACGGTTCAGAGTGAAGGACTTCCATGCGGCTCAGATCAAAGGACTCTCATGCGGTTCGGTTAAAGGCCATGCTCATGCGGCTCGCAACAGTTAGGACATATGGCAGAAATTAATTAAAGCCCAACAATTCAGATTTTTGGCAATCAACATAACAGGAAGTTGGGACACGTGGCAGGAGATTGTCCAAGATTTATTCACTCGGATTTGCTGATATCAACAAATCATCACGATACAGATTTGTTGCAATCAATATTAACTGCCCATGCAGATTTGTTGCAATCAATATTAATTGCCCATGCAGATTTGGTACAATCAACATTAACTGCCCAGATTTACTACAATCAATATTGATGGCCCAGATTGATTTTTCAACCAATAAGATCAAGGCTAATCTTCAACAAATCCTTAACCGCCCACTTTTTAAGGAGCAATCATTGTAAACCCTACTTATCACACCCCACTCCTATAAATAGCAAGGTACCATTCCCTTGCAAAAGGGAGAACAGAGAGGCCTAGAGCACAGAAAAGCAGAGAGGAGCACAAAGAGAGAGGAGAGCCGACAGAGAAACACAGAGGCACGTACAAAGAAAGCGGTGGCGCACAAAAGAGTCTCCCCACGCATCCTGAGAGTATTTCTTCATCAGAGCCAAGGCTACGTCCGATCGTCTAAGAAGTAAGGCAGAGTTGCCGTCACTCTCCCGAGCCTCTACCGTCACCCCCCAGAATCAAAAATAAACAATTGTACTTATATTGCTGTACCTAGGTTTTTGTCCCTAGACTTTCTTTGTACGAGCGAGTTTGTATTGTGAGTCTAAGTTCAGTCCTCCCATAAAACTGTTCTGTAGTTTTACAATCAATGACAAACACGATGGCGACTCTGCTGGGGACTAACTTCTCCACGGCTGAGGAGTTGGTGACAAAATCGGATGCAGCCAAACTTGGCACCACTCAACAGATGCTGGTCGCCCGTTTCGACTAGCAGGCGTTTGAAAAAATGCTCTCCGACGGAAGCGCTGGCCCGGTCCAACGGCGAGCCCGCACAAAGAAGGCCCGCAGGGAGTGGAGGCCCGAATCATTTGCTCCTCCCCAAACTCTGGAAGAAATGCTCCCTGCTACTCAAAATGGCGGAGAAGACTCTCACGTGGCCCCACTTCAGACCACAGAGGACTCTGCTGTCCCCAAGTCCGACAGAGGAAAATACTACGATGCTGGACTTGCAGGGGCAAAGAGGAACTCTGTGCGGCCTAAGAAGAATCAGCATAAGGGCGCCAGCCACATGAAGACTCATGCGGCTACAGAAGCCAACCAAATGCAGAAGGCTCATGCGGCCAAAACTCTCAGCCGCATGAAGGAAGCTCATGCGGCCACGACTGCCAGTCGTATGCAGACTCCTTATGCGGCACCACTCCTAGCCGCATACAGAAGGGTCATGCAGCCACACATGCCAGCCGCTTGCAGACAGCCTGTACGGCCACCAATCCCAGCCGTATACCATCTACTCCATTCGGCTCACGGTCAGTCTTTGATCGTCTCTCATGCGGTTCTGACTCGAGATGCTCCCAAGAAAATATGCCAGACTCTGTGCGACACCATTTGGACTCCTCTTACTATGCACCCTCGGGTGTTAGAGCAAAGAAGTCTAGGACAGCACGGGCTCGGCGAGATCAGTCAGCTGTCCCAATCTATGACCATCCGAGCGCTCCGCTCACTGTTATGCGGCCTCCGATAGAAATTTGTACCGAACCACTCGAGTCCAGCCTCCGGCAGCAAACGGACAGAGTGGTTCCCAAAAGTCTTCCAACAATCAGGGAGCAAACATAGTGCCAATACACTCAGATGCTGGGGTTTCCCGGGCCCACAAATCGGGTATAAAGGTTGCTCGAGACACACCTAACTTGCGTGACGTGATCCTGCATAAGCGCAAAAAAAAAGAGGAAGCCTCGGTGTGCAGAGAGTCCTTCCCTGGACATCACTGCACTCAAGTCATTATCAATTGCTGCTGTAGCAAGGCAGCCACACAAGAGGTCCGACAATCTGTCTTCCGATGACTGCAACACCCAAGCTCAGAAGATGATACGCTTCTTGTCGCCTCCTGCAATTCTGCTCAGAAAATCCCTGGCAGCGGGAGAGGGAAGAAAACAAACGTCTCCAGCCCGAAAATCTTAACCAAGAAACTCTCTTCTAAGCGGTTATCCACGACCGTTACGGGAGGAGTTTTCCAAGGTACTCGCTCAAAGACAAAAGGTGCCACACTTGGAGATTCGTCGTCCACATCTCTGGGAGGCGCTGGAGCCAGGGGTAGCACTCCTCCAAATATCTACGACAATCTGGTGTTCCAAGAAGATAATCCAGAGAAAAAGATTCCCTCAACAGATACAGCAAGTTCTGACGTCCCCGAGGACGTCCACAACTCTCAAGACGAGGCAAGCTCTGAAGCTGGGGGTACCGCTCCTTCTGAGTCCGAACCAGAGGAGAACATTCCCACATACCCTGACGACTTCTCTGTACACGGGTATGACTCAGAGGGCACATCCTCCACCGTTCCTTCTATCTCTCCTCATGTGAGGACGGTGTTCATGACGGACAGCAACCAAGACAGTCCCAGTGATCGCCAATGTATCGACACTCTGGAGGCCATAGCTGCATGCCTTGGTCAAGTTTGTGGACGAAATCAAAGTGGCCCTTCCAACTCTGCAAGAAAGGACGCCTGGCCAAACAGACTTGGGTCCTGCGGTCAATGCAGACTCAAACTCGGCTGTACCAAACCCGGGCGATAATCCTCCGACAACATCGGCTCCTACTGCTGCAGACGAGGCCAGGGAGGCGAGATGAGAGGTCCAGGAGCTCTGGGCCATGTTCCACGCCCGAGAAACCTGCCAGGACCTCAGGATACGACAACCATATCCGGCTGCATGGAGAGATGTTCCCTTCCCACCAAGATATAAACCATTCAACATCAATCTGTATGATGGGAAGACATCTGCAAGCAGGTATATCACCTACTTTGAAGTCACAACCGACCAACTGCCTCATGACGATGCCATCCTTACACGGTTGTTCATTGGAGCGTTGGAAGGGGTCGCCTTCGACTGGTACCACAACTTGACGGACAACTGCATCCATTCCTTCGCCGAATTCAAACGTATGTTCCTGGAGAGGTTCTACGAAGTAGGACAAGACGTGACGATGTCCACTCTCATGGACGGTGTTCAAGGAGAAAATGAGCTGACAAGGAACTATATCGAGCGGTTTCGTCAAACCGCGATGAAGTTGCCTTCAGGTAACCCTGATTCCTCCTTAATTAAAATTTTCTAAAAGAGGCTGCTCCCCACAATCAGCCTCTGGATGGGCAAAAGTCAGTTTAAGGATTGGAAGACTTTCATTATCAGCGCCACTTGCGCAGAAGACAAGTTGAAGAAAGCTCGCTAACTGGGATTGCACGTCTCGGAAGGAGAGGTCAAGGACAAACGCCCTAACACCAGCAACAACAATGGTAGTAACCCCTCCAACATTCGAGACAATAAGGACAAACAGGCTATGGTGGCCGACACAGCTCCGAAGCCTGAACCGAAGCCGACAGAGAAGCAGTGGCCTCAGATGACCTACTTCTTCGAGGATGGCCATGTCAAGCCCATCTTGGACATGCTTAAACAAGGAGGTCGAATTTAGCTCCCTCCCACAGGACATGAACCCCGTCCTGTAGAGATGGAGAACCACAAGTACTGCCACTACCATTGCTATGTCCACCATGCTACACAAGACTGCTACCAACTGAAGCGATACATCCAGCATCTCATCGATTCTAAGCCCTTGGCCATTGATTTCGAAGAGGTGACCGTAGCAGCCAATATGGTGTCAGTACAATTCGTCAGCTTCTCTCCGACAAAGACTCAAGATGGAGTAGTACCCGTCCCAGAGCAAAGATGGAGGTCGCTAACCTTCCACCTCCTCGAGACCAGGCTGCTGGTCTAGTACCCCTTACCACATCACGAGGGGAGGTCATGTGGGTCCATCTGGACCTGGTACCTGAAGTGACTCAGTTCGTACCACCCTCCACCAGCAAGAAGAAGAGTGGGAAAGTCAAATCATGTCGCACAATCTCGACAGAGGTCGAAGAAGCTACGGCTGTCGTCACCCGGTCGGATGCACAATCCCAACCTACACCGGGTAACTCGGCTGAAGATCATCAGCCAGCTACTGCTGATACTCCAAGACCTTCTCAACCTCCGACGACCGACAAGCCTAGGACGAAGGAGACTCGCTTTGACAAACCGCTCCGAAGAAAGACACCTCATGGGCTGGAGAAGCCCTACAACTTTGATATCTTGGCACAATTGGCCATCACACCGGCCAAATTATCGCTATACGAGCTCCTGAGACTCTCCAAAGATGTTTGCGTCGCACTGAGCGAGGCACTCCAGAATACCGACGCATATCTGGCTCAGTCCAATCTCACCGGGGAGAGCTCGCCTATAGATCTCCGGGACAGCGCTTGCACAGGCGCAATGCCCAATATCATCTTCACTCCGCAGGATATGCTTATCAAGACCAACCTGCATGATCGCCCTCTGTATTATACTGGGTACATTGGCGATATCTAGGTAGATCAGATGCACATTGACCCCGCTTCTTCTATAAGCATCATCCCGAAGAGCCTGCTACACCATTTGCGCATCCTAATGCATCGCCTGACGCCGACAAGCACCGCCATTAGAGGTTTCAATTCAGGCAAAAGCTATTCGATCGGAAAGATTCGTCTGAAATACCAAATCGGCGATCTTCAATCAGAAGTGACCTGTTATGTCATAGATGTGGATACTTCCTACAATATTCTCTTGGGACGTCCTTGGATACATGATTACATGATCGTGCCTTCTACACTGCACCAGTGATTCAAGTACATCGATAAGCACGGCTTTGTGAGGACAAAATTTGCTGACATTGATCCCTTTAAAGGGGTCGAATCCTACTACTCCGACTCATGCTTGTACGAGAAGTCAAAAAGGCACCTTGTCGAAGAAGATACTCAAGCTCCAACTGAGGTGGCAACTGGATCGGAAGAACCACTGACGATCCACCTCCAAGCCCGCAACCTGGCAGAACTGCACCACTTACAGCCACTCTACGTAAGGATGCAATCAGCCTCTCTGCACAAAAGGGACAGATGATAATCCGACTGCCAAGGTCTGGCCAAGCACTAAGACCCACGACAGAGCCACTGACAATCAGGCTGTCTAGAGCTAACCAGCAACAAACAAAGGAGCTCAATCCCTCCGTCGAGCCGATGACAATTTGCCTTTCCAAAATGAATCGACAACCGAGCGCTAAGCCGGGGACTGCTAGCTAGCCAACAACTCCCCGTCCAGCATCGAACACCAAACTGGGGGTCGCTAGTACGCCAACAGCTCTATATTCTGTTCTACCAATGGAGCCCCTGATGATTAAGTTGTCCCAGTCATCCTCTCAGTCTTCAGTGACACAGGGGGTGGCGGAAGAAGAGTCAGAGCTGGCCAAGTATATGGCTGCTCACACGGGTGTTCCATCTGCAGATGATGTAATCCCATTGGAAAATATATCTTACTTCATCAATAAAGGGCTATCTTTGAACTACCTCGAGCTTAATAAGCTTTGTATAATGTATGCTATGGAACACGGTATAGGCACCCACCTACACACACACAGGTGACAAATGTCTACACCGCAAACCAACTCACTCCAGTGGAAGACGCTTACCACATAATCGAGGGAGAGGATCATCCAATCATCTTCGGTCGGAAGAATGATCCAAAACCCTTCAGGATAGAAGAAGTTGAGCTCGAACCCGACACCGGGAGACTGCCCCTTTATCTGTATAGTTACCGATCTAAGTACCTCATGCAAAAATAGGGGTATAATCTGGAAACTATGCCAGGCTTGAACTACGGCACTGGACGGCGATTACCCTTACAATTGTCGGTCCCGGCTGGGAAACTATAAGGTTACTACAACAAAACCAGATGTGGGCTAGGTTATGTTACACCTGCAACAACTCCTGAAAGCTCAGATGAGGAATGCGACTGGCATTCACACTCAACCGGATCACCAACTTCTGATTCAGACGTCAGCATTGGGAACATGCTCAGGCAAATCTGGTCCGTCAATATAGTATTTGCCGACGCTTACGAAGAAGATGAAGACATTTCTGAACATCTTGAGTTAGAGCCGTGGGCACAACAGCTAGATGCGCAATGAGAGAAATGGTTCGAACAAAAAGAGCCTCCCACCGAAGATGAGGTTGTGCAAGTTGATCTCGGTGATGAGTCCTGTCCAAAGCCCATCTTCGTCAGCAAGAATTTGACAAACGAAAAGCAAAAATCGCTTCTGCAACTCGTCAGAGAATACATCGACATGTTCGCCTGGAGCTACGAAGACATGCCAGGACTGAACCCAGAGGTTGTACTTTACAAACTCAATATTTGTCCGGACGTAAAACCGGTCAAGCAACAGCAACGTCGGTTCCGCCCCGACATCATGAATGCCATTGAAGCTGAGGTCCACAAACTAATAGCTAGCAGCTTCATCCGCGAGGAACAACATCCAGACTGGGTAGCCAATATAGTACCAGTCCTCAAGAAGAATGGAAAGATCCGAATCTGTATCGACTTTCGGAACCTGAATAAGACGTGTCCTAAGGATGAGTTCCTCCTCCCTATCACAAACATCATAATTGACAACACCTGCGGCTTCGAGCGTATGTCATTCATGGACGGTTTTTCGGGGTACAACCAAATCAAGATGTTCCTTGATGACGAAAAACATACATTATTCCGAACACCAATTGGCATATACTGCTACACAGTTATGCCTTTCGGTTTAAAGAATGTTGGCGCCACCTATCAAAGAGCTATGAGCGTCATCTTTAGAGACCACTTGCGCAAGATAGTGGAATGCTACGTCGACGATATCGCCGTCAAGAGCCGCTCTAAGAAAGATCATCTGCAGGATCTGAGGACAGTTTTCGACCTGATGTGAGCGCACAATTTGAAGATGAATCCCACAAAATCCTTCTTGGGCGTATCCAGCAGAAAGTTTTTGGGTTTCATCATTACTTCCCAGGGTATCCACATAGACTCTGAGAATACGAAGACAATCATGGAGATGGGTCCACCAAGAAATCTCCATGAACTCTGAGGCCTTCAAGGGAGGCTGGCCTACATCAGGAGGTTTATCTCTAACCTCTTCGGACGATGTGAACCCTTCACGCACCTCCTGAAGAAGGGCATTTTATTCATATGTGATGACGAGTGCCAGTGCACCTTCGACAACATCAAAGTATACATGCCAAACCCTCCAGTACTGGTGGCTCCAGTTGCCGGAAAGCCATTCTTGTTCTATGTGCGAGCTATGGAGCATTCTTTCGGTGCTCTACTAGCACAAAACAACGATGCAGGCCATGAGCAAGCTAGATACTACCTCAGTCGAAAGATGATGGGGCCAGAGTGCAGATACACATCCGTAGAAAAGGAGTACCTTGCTCTAGTGTTCGTCATTCATAAGATGCGATACTACGTCACGGGACAAACCATACACGTGATATCACGAGTCAACCCTCTCAGGGTCCTCATGACCAAACCAGGGGAACTCAGCTCTCGCCTTGCTACCTGGGCAATATTATTGTCTCCATATCACATGATATTCGTCTCACAGAAGGCTGTTAAAGGTCAAGCTCTGGCAGACTTTTAGCAGCCCATCCAGGCTCGAAAACAACCAGAATATACGAAGAGGTTCCAGATGAGGTCGCCAATTCAAATGCGATCTCCCATAATGCCATCTGGCGAATGTTCTTCGACGGCGCTTCGAGAACTGGGCCCAAAGGCAACATCGTCACTGGAGTCGGAGTCGTGCTGATTTCTTCCTTCGGGCTGGTAATCAATCGGGCTTACTCTCTCACGGAGCCCTTTTCAAACAATGTGGCCGAGTACAACGCTTTGGTCATTGGCACCCGACTTACAAAGGAGCTGGAGATAGAGTATCTGGAGGTATACGGCAATTTGCAGTTAATCGTCAGTCAGATTTGGGGTTCATACGAAGTTCGCCATGAAAATATAATCCCTTATCCCCAAATAGCGATCGACATCATCTCGTCCTTGGAAGGATTCTTCATAGAACATGTTCCCAGACTCCAGAATATTGAAGCCGATGCCTTAGCAGGCCTGGCCACTTCCCTAGCAGTATCGAATCAGGCTCATCATCTGGTTGGCATAATAGTATAGAAGCATAGAATTTCAGGACCAAAAAGTCTATGCGCCAGACTACATGCGCCAGAGCTTGGACAAAGTACTTCACAGTAAAAAGCAACAAATATAGACATTGAAAGAGGACTTTTTATTTTACATATAAAAGTCTATTACATGTCTTAGAAAGACTGTACAAAGGAGAATTTCTACAAAGAAAAGATCCTAAGTCTACAGCCAGCAGCCAACATGCGCCCTCAAGTAGGTGCAACAATCAACATGCGCCCTCAGCCAGGCGCATCCTACCATGCGCCCTCAGCAAGGCGCATCCTTTCAGCAGCTCAGTTATGTGCATCCTCAGTTATGTGCATCCCTTCGACAGCTCAGTTATGTGCATCCCTTCAGCAGCCCAGTTATGTGCCGCTCTTCCAGCTAGGCTCACCGTCGTCTAAATGCTTCGACTAATAAAGCATTTATTGAGCAGAACGAGGGTGGCAATCAACGCTCTAGCCAAGGAAGGGAAAATAACCAAAAGCTAACTTGTGGCTAGGGGAGGTTTCGAAAGAGCCTCCAAACACCAAGGAAGACCGTGATCGAAATCGCGGCCAAAGGAGCAGCTTTCAACACAACTAGAGTGGGCGACACCCACTTTGAAGGAAGAAAGAGCCAACAAAGCCGCAGCACCGCCATTTTGATCTACAGCTCTTCCTGCACAACGAAGACGAGGCTCGAGCATCCCAATTTTTGGATGTAACAGACACCTTCTGCCTGTCTCACAAGTCCTCGACCCCGACTTTTGGATGTAACAGTCACCTTCAAGTGCATCAACGAAGACACTGCGTCGCATCTTCACTCTCGGGAGCATCTCGTCAACAGAATGCATCCGAGTAAACGAATTCATATTGGAAGGACGTGAGAGAACGAGAAGCAAACTCTCTCCATGCCACTAATTATAGGCCGGGCCAATCAAACTCCTGCGCCAAGTGGATGGCTCTCCGAATTTTGTGTAATGAATTTGCATTAAATGGATGAACCGGACGCTTCAAATTCAGCCAAGTCAAAACGGCTATATAAAGCACTCGAAGAACGTAACAGTCACACCATTAAAGACGTCTCACGAAGCGGATGCGTCGGCCAGACCGTGCATCACATAGACGCGCCCTTCAACATCAAGCGCATCACACAGACGCGCCTTTCAGCACCAAGCGTATCACAGGGGATGCGCCCCCATGCGTCCCTATACGCCTAGTGGAACGCCAACCGACGCACCCACCAAGCTGTCCATCGAATGTCACAAACATTAAATGCTGAACTGACAGAGTTGGCAGCACGCCACCCAAAGTCTGAACATTCGGCAGCTTTTTCTGTGGTGCAGCGCATCTCTCGGGAAAACGTGCGGCTAACCACGTTCCCCAGCCATCTCCCTCTCAGGCGAGGAAGATGCGTAGACGGAGCAGGGGCGCAGCCAATGCCCCGCGTATCACCTCTGATGCACCACAGAAGGTCTCTGTCTTCTGAGTACTACGTGCCCCAGCGGCCTGGTACGAAGAAGTCCAAGGCAGTACGGGCCATGCATCCCAAACGTGCTATGCCAGTAACAAGCCAGAAGCATACGCTCACAATCATGCGCGCTGCTGATGGTAAGTTGTACATGGTCGACTCGAGTGCTACGGCACCGAGAACGAGCCGACCTTCAAAGTCCTTGTCTCACTTGGGCGCATCCACTGCGTGCACAACCAAGTCGAATAAGGCAAATCCAGTGGTCTTGAACTCCCGCGTCTCCTCTTGTTGTGCGTTTGAGGTCCGTTCAAGTCACTCCAAATGCTGTGGTTCCCCCACTACTGATCGGGATGCCTGTTTGGTATTAGATCAGGGGGCACAGCACTCACTTGACCACCCCGGCGCTTGGCTTTGCCATGCGCCTGAAGGGGGTGTGAAGGCGGCACTCTCCTCCAACGATCTGCGCAACGTGATCACTCACAAGCGCCGATCAGGAGAGTTGACTGACAAGCACGATACGCCCCTCACGGGGCATACTTGTGATGTGGTCACCATCAACTGCTGTTGCAAAACAGCAGTCCCACCAAGGCAGTCGGTGTTCCAGTGGCTGCAATCATCCACACCCCTCCGAAGTTGCCTCGGAAAGAAGGTGTCAACAGAAGAAGAACCAATGGTTGCTTCATGCAACATGATCTCCAACTCCTCGTCAGTCCGAAAGGCAACTGGCAGCTCCTCTTTCTTGTTTAAAAACCAGCCGAGGAAAACCAAGACAGCTGTCTCGTCCTCCGGAGTGTTCGAAGGCACTCGAGGGAGGAAGAAGATCTTGGAGGAAGCTGGGGGTAGTCAGACCCTTGTCGAGCCTCCTTCCGAGGACGAGTGTATCCAAAGCACACCTGGGGCAGATCCTCGAGGCAAAGTCAGCCTCCCAGAAGCCCCTGAAGACGAGGATATCCCCCAGAACGTAGCTGGGGGTAGTCTAGCATCTGCGGACCTGAGTTCCGGAGACGAATAGGCCCTTCAAGACGAAGTTGAAGATAATCAGGCCCGTACAGATGCGCCCGTGGTGAATGTTCTTCCGAACATAGTCGGGGGTAGCCAAGACGAAGCTCTAGGAGAGGCAACTCCCCTACAAGAGAGTGAGGCCGAGAGTGAAACCTCGACCCATCCATCCACTCCCGGCCATGTCATGACAGTAAATATGACTGGGCTGATGTCGAGTCTGATGCGCCGCCAACAGACCTCGTCCAGCGCATAGATACCCTGGAGGGAGGACTCAAAACCCTCTCTGCCTCCATGCAAATACTGACTCAAGCAGTGTTTGAGATACGGTCAGCCTTGACCAGGACACCTTCTACCGGTCCTAATCCAGGGGCCAATGGAGAGTCGAGTGTACCCCTTCAACGGGTATCCTCGGACGCAGATCGCCGAGAAGCGCCTCGGACGTCGGAGCCCTCAAATGCTCAACATCAGGTGGTACCACCTTCCCCGACTCCTAGTTCCACGGAAGACGTGGTCGAGATGATCAGGGACCTGCGCGAGCGCTTTGAGTCCAAGACGAGACAAGAGGAACGCCAGAAAATGGGCATCCCCCAGCCTTATCCCCTCGAGTGGAACAAGGTGGTTTATCCTCCAAAGTATAAACCACAAACATTGACGCCATACGATGGGAAGGACTCTCTGCGTCGCTACCTGACGTATTTCCAGTCTCAGACGGGATATCTTCCGAAGGAGGACGCGCTACTTACCAGCATATTTGTTGGGGCACTGAAAGGAGTGGCGTACGACTGGTACTGCAGTCTCCCCGACAATTCAATATCTTCCTTCGACGACCTGACGATCCTCTTTCTCGACCGTTTCTACGACGGCGGGAAGGACATGACAATGGCGTCCCTTATAGAGATACGCCAGAAGGAGAAGGAAACAGTTCGAGTGTTCATCGAACGCTTCCGACAGGCCTGCTTCAGACTGCCCCCGGGCATGCCAGAACATGCGCTTCTCTCCTCCTGCAGCATGAACATGCTGCCTGCAGTCAAGCTCTGGCTCAACTCTACTCCTCCTTCCGACTGGAGCTCCTTGATCATTGAAGCAGAAGCCGCGAAAAAGAAGGCAGCCAACACTCGTCTTCTGGGAGTCAGTTTCCCTGCCTTCGAGGATAAGAGAAAATGGTCTGCAACCAACAACCCCAGACGAGAAACAAAGGGGAAGCAGGCATTGACTGTCAATGCCTCAAAAGGTACATCAGTACCTACTCAGAAGCCTCCACTAGCACCAAGGCCGAAGGAGGTTTATTCGTTCAACGACGAAGACATCCTGCAGCTCTTTGAGATACTGAAGCAGGGTGACAAGATCAAGCTTCCGGACTCGAAGCGTCCCGATGAGGTTGGGAAAGTGGACAACCCGAGGTACTGTCACTACCATCGGTTTGTCGGACACCCAACTAAGGACTGCTATGTCCTCAAGAATTACATCCAGCGCATGATCAATACGGATGTAATCTTCGTCGACTACGAAGAGAAAACGGTGTCAGCCAACGTGGTGTCACTCTAGTTTCGCACCCTGCCGCCGACTACAACACAGGATGGCGTCGTCCCCATCCCTAAGGCGACAATGGAGGTGGTTAACTTACCACCAACCCGTGACAACGTGATTGGACTTACCCCACTCACCACATCTCGGGGAGAGATCCTGTGGGTTCACCCCGATCTCATCTCCGAGGTGACTCAACCAGAGGTTCACCCTACCTCCAAGTCCAAAGGCAGGAAGATCATGTCTTGCCGCACGGTCTCTTCTTCAGTGGAAGAGGCACTTCCTGTGCAGACGCGTTCACAACAGAACGTCCAACCCGACGAAGCTGCCGTTGAGGTGGTGCCTCCTGGCACCGTCCCTGCTATCCAGGACAAGGGCCCGTCCAAGCCTTCAACAGCCAATAAGCAGAAGCAGATAGAGGCCCGCTTCGATAGGCTTCTACGAAAAGAGAATGCTTCAGGGCTAGCCAAGCCCCACAACTTCGACATACTGGCGCAACTGGCCAGTACTCCTGCCCGCCTATCTCTGTTCGAGCTCCTCCGTCTTTCCAAAGACTCCCGAAAAGCTCTCTGTGAAGCTCTGAAGGATGCTGAATCCTTTCTCAGTCAGGTCAAGCAGCCTGAAGATCTCCCGACTATGTGCAAGCACTGTCACTATGCGGAGGAGGTTATCCCCAATATAACCTTTACCCAACAGGACATGCTGCTCAAGCACAATCGACACAACAGGCCGCTGTATTATACAGGGTACATCGGTTCTGTCAAGGTGAAGCGGATTCAGATCGATTCAGGATCTTCCCTCAGCATTATTCTGAAGACGCTGCTCTCAACACTGGGGATCCCAATGTACCGACTGGCGCCCTCCAACACGACAATCAGTAGTTTCAACGCCAGCAAAAGCGAACCACTGGGCAAAATACGACTGAAGTGCCACATCGGTAACCTCCGAACCGAGGTCACTTGTTATGTCGTGGACGCTGAAGTCAACTACAACATTCTGTTGGGTCGCCCATGGCTGCACGAGTATATGGTGGTACCATCCACACTCCACCAATGTATGAAGTACGTGTCTACCAACAACGTCATCCGTACGGAGTTCGTGGACATCGACCCTTTCAAAGGGAATGAAGCCTACTTCACCGATGCCGACTTATACAAGTCACCTGACGAGGAGGAGGCCAATGATGCTGACGACGAAGCAGAAACGACAGCAGAGCCGGACATGGAGCCTGAGGTCACCTCCGATGCTCCTTTGAAGATCCGACTCAAAGGAAACCGCCTCAGAAGTTGCCTCCCATGAGCATGAAGCTACCCGGGAAAGCGCCAGCTGCTCTTGAAGCTCCCCTAAAGATACGGCTCAAAGGAAAGCCGCCTCAAACATCGGCTCCCCTTGTGGCAAAACTACAGGGGAAGGCGTCAATCACCGGAAGCACAGCGGGGACACCTCTGATGGTGCGTCTTAAGGGCAAGCCGCCGCCATCCCAGCCGCTAGAGAAGGCCCATGTAGTCCTCTCGGACTCCCAGATCAGCGCTGTGGTGGACCCTCCCGATCCTACTCCAGTGCTTACAGATGAAGAGCTGAGGGAATATATCTCGACCGATGTATATGCCCTATCTCTCGACAATGTAATCCTACGGGATAAAATCTCATATTTCATCAATAACAGAGTGTCTTTTAATTATTCTAGTCTTCCACATTGGAATGCCATGTATACATTAGATAACGCTCTACGATCGTTGCAAACACAAATAACGACCGTCCATCATGTAAATCGAGTAGTCCCGTCCTAAGGGGTCTGTTACATAGTCCCACCACGGAGTCAAGACGAAGAATCCATCATCTTCGGCAAGGTCGAGCGTCATCAAGACCTCCCGCCACTCGAGCCAGAACCAGATGCCGGCAGAATGCAACTCTATCGGTACACGGACAAGGCAAAGTACCTCATCCAAAAGATGGGTTACGACCTAAAACGCGACAAAGGCCTGAACTACGGTGAAGGTCGACGTCTCCCTCTCCGGATTCCAACACCTAAAGGAAAGCCGCTGGACTACTACAATCGAACTCGACGGGAGGTAGGCTATGTCACGCCACCGTCAACTCCAGAGAGTTCAGACGCAGAAGAAGTAGAACATTCTCACTCGTCTAAAGCATCAACGTGGGATTCTGATACCAGTATCGGATCTGTCTTCAAGAGAGTGCTGTCAGCCAACATAATATCTGCACAATCTCGAGAAGAAGAAGGTGAAGACCAAGCGCCGGAATTCTTCGAAGAAGAACCCTGGGCTCAACGCCTGGGACAACAATGGGAGTCTCGCTTCGAACTATGCGAACCTTCCACCGAAGACGAAGTTGAGCAGATCGATCTTGGGGATGGATCTTCTTCCAAATCCATCTTCGTCAGCAAAAGCCTAAAAGGACAAGATCGAGAATCTTTAATCCAGCTGGCTAAAGAGTATATCGACGTCTTCGCTTGGAGCTACGAAGATATGTCGGGACTTGATCCTCAGATCACGATGCATAGGTTGAATATCTTACCTGATGCCAAGCCTATCAGACAACAACAACGACGCTTCCGTCCGGACATCATGAACGCCATCGATCAGAAGGTAGACAAACTTTGACCAGCGGCTTCATCCGTGAAGAGCAACACCCAGATTGGATAGCCAACGTCGTCCCCGTCACCAAGAAGAATGAGAAGATACGAGTCTGTATCGACTTCAGAGACCTCAACTCTGCTTGCCCGAAGGACGAATTCCTGCTTCCAATCACCGACGTGATGATCGACAACATATGTGGCTTCGAGCACATGTCTTTCATGGACGGGTATTCGGGCTACAATGAGATCAAGATGTTCCCTGATGACGTAAAACACACGTCATTTAGGACTCCAAAGGGCGTCTTCTGCTACACAGTGATGCCCTTCGGCTTGAAGATCACTGGTGCGATATATCAAAGAGCTATGAGCACCATTTTCCGTCAACATCTTTGTAAGACAGTCGAATGCTATGTTGACGACATCGCAGTCATGAGCCATCTTAAAAGAGATCACCTGCAAGACCTCAAGACAGTCTTCGATCTCATGCAGGCGCATCAACTCAAGATGAACCCCGCTAAATCCTTCCTAGGGGTTTCTAGCGGAAAGTTCTTGGGCTTCATCATCACGGCGTAAGGCATTCATGTTGATCCCGAGAAGACCAAAGCCATTCTTGATATGGACCCTCCGAAGAATCTTCGAGAACTTCGAGGCCTACAGGGACATCTAGCATACATCCGGAGGTTCATAGCAAACCTTTTCGGCAAATATCAACCAATCACCCAGCTTATGAAGAAGGGAGCCTCTTACGTCTGGACAGAGGAATGCCAAAAGGCTTTCGACGACATCAAAGCCTACCTGACGAGCCCTCCAGTCCTGGTGGCACCCGTCGCCGGCAAACCATTCCTACTCTACGTCCGTGCCATGGATCATTCCCTCGGCGCCCTGCTAGCTCATAACAGCGACACAGGCTATGAGCAAGCAATCTACTACCTCAGCCGAACTCTGATCGGGGCCGAACACCGGTACAACCCCGTTAAAAAGGAGTGCTTGGCTCTGGTATTTGCCATCCAAAAGACTCGTCATTGTGTCTCGGGCCAGACAATTCATGTCATTTCCCAAGTCAATCCGCTCAGGGTCCTCATGACGAAGCCAGGATCACTGAACTCCCGGCTAGCCACATGGGCGATCTTACTAACGCCATACAACATGGTGTTCGTTCCACAGAAAGCTGTTAAGGGTCAAGCTCTGGCCGACTTCTTAGCTGCACACCCCATCCCAGAGTCCTCAAGACTCTATGAAGACATCCCTGATGAGGTCCAAGAATCAAATGTCACCGAAGAAGGCTCCGTCTGGCGGATGTTTTTCGATGGCGCTTCAAGAACAGGCCCCAAAGTCCAAATCATCGCAGGAGTGGGGGTGGTATTAGTCTCCCCCGATCAACTGGTCATCCAGCGTGCTTACTCCCTTTTGAAGCCGTGCTCCAACAATGTTGCTGAGTACAATGCGCTCATTATGGGACTCCAGCTGGCGCAACAGCTGGAGGTGAATCATCTGGAAGCCTACGGCGACTCAAAACTTGTCGTAAACCAGATCAGAGGGCAATACGAGGTTCGTCATGAAGACCTGATCCCTTACCATGAAGTTGCATTGAACATCGTTTCAACCTTCACCGGGTTCTTTATCGAACACGTACCCTGCCTACAAAATCTGGAGGCTGATGCTTTGGCTGGCCTCGCAGCCTCCTTGGTGGCACCCCTCGGGACTCAACACTACGTCACGATAGTGGGTCGAGACTTGGTCTGCCCTAAAAATAACCTGCGCTCACAAGTGGCCCACGCCATGTCAACAGGTGCTGGTGTTAACGTCCGAGATTGGAGATTCCTGTTCATCGACTTCGCTGTCTACGGAATTCTTTCGGAGGACCCGAAAGAAGCCGTCTCAGTTAGGAGACGCTCTCTTCGATTCTACTACGATACAGCCACTAAAATGCTGTACCGACGCTCCTACGATGGACTTCTCCTTCGATGTTTATCTAACGAAGAAGCAGCCGAAGCCCTTCGAGAAGCTCATGATGGAACCTGCGGGGCCCATCAACCTGGCCCTAAGTTGCAGGATCGACTGCGACACATGGGCTACTACTGGCCAACCATGGCCGCTGACGCTGTCGAATATGCTAAGAGGTGCCATGCGTGCCAGCTTCACGCAGACTTCATTCATATACCGTTCGAACCACTACATCCTACAGTCGCCTCCTGGCCCTTCGAAGCTTGGGGAATGGACATTGTAGGACCGATCACCCCTCCTTCATCGAGAGGACACCGCTTCATCCTAGCAATCATCGACTACTTCTCCAAATGGACAGAAACAGTTCCCATGGCAGAAGTGAAAAGCTCCAGGGTGATCAGCTTCATCAAGCACCACGTCATCTACCGTTTCGGGGTACCCCGAAGGATCATCCACGATAATGGTCCTCAGTTCATCAGCCATTTTTTCAGCCGATTCTGTGACAAGAATTGCATTCAAAATGTGGCATCGACTGCCTACAATCCCGTAGCAAATGGATTAGCAGAGACGTTTAACAAGACTATCGTCAGGCTACTCAAAAAGGTCGTGTCATCCAACAAACGCGACTGGGACAAAAAGCTCGACAAATGCCTTTGGGCCTACCGTACAACGGTACGGACCCCGATATGCAATACACCATTCTCCTTGGTCTACGGGAGCGAAGCGGTACTGCCTTTCTAGAATCAGATACCCTCACTCCGCGTAGCAATCATAAACCAACTCACAGAAGAGGACAATCAACGTCATCGTCTGCGAGAACTGGAGGCACTTGATGAAAAGCGGCTCCTAGCTCAACAGCGCATCGAACTCTACCAAGCCCGTATATCACAGGCTTTCAACAAGAAGGTCAAGTAGAGGACTTTTCAAATAGGCGACCTGGTTTTGGCAGTCAGGAGGCCGATGGTGTTGACTCACAAAATACCAGGAAAGTTCGAGCCCAAATGGGAAGGACCTTTCATCATCGAGACGGTATACTCAAACGGTGCTTACCGTCTCGCCAAACCCAATGGAGACTTGTTCATGATGCCCATCAATGGCAAGTTCCTAAAGAAGTACTACTCTTGACATCTTTCAGGCATGTGCTTCCACCAGGGGATCTGTGGACCCAATCATCAGGGCACACAGACAATTCCCTTCCACAAAATCATACGCTTCTGGAACCCAGTTGTTCCATAGCATCCTCCAGTAGAAGGACAACCACGTCCACATCACCTCTGAGTTGTCCCCTACACCGTACAAAGCAAAATCTTACATCCCATAAGACTACGCTACCCACCATGTTCACCACGTCCACATTACCTCTGAGTAAACATCCCGTACAAACAACCCCCGCGTTGCCGTACATTGATCGCAGAACTTCCACGTCCACATTACCTCTGAGTAGTTCCGTGTATCCCCCAGAGTCATTCCTACCACGTCCATAACACCTTTGAGTAGGAAGATTCTATCATTTGAACCCCATATTTGCCACGTCCACATTACCTCTGAGCAAATATATTGAGTCTTTCAAACTTAATATCTGTACCTAAAACCAAGGTACGCAAAAGATAATAGGTCCACACAAATCATCAAAGTTCATGACAAGCAAAAATGAACACATCACAAAAAATGGTGTACTTCTTTATTTCTAGAAAAGGAGAGTAAAGGATTATACTATCCCCAGCAAGAGTTGCAAAAAAATACAAAAAAGCAGAGACTACAAGCCTTAATCCCCAGGGTTGGCGGAAAGCTCTGCAATTCGGCGTTTCAAGTCTGCCGCCCGAGTCTCCACAGTCGCCAAGACTCGACGTTCAGCTTCTTGACGCATCGCTTCAACAGCCTCAGCAGAAGTTTTATTTTCCTGCTTCTCATCAAGCTGCCGTCTCTGCTAAGCCAGGGTAAGAGCTCGGAGAGTGAAAGCTGCTTTCTCCTTCTTGAATGCTACGTGTTCAGCCTGGACACGTTCGGCGTCCAATAGGAGTCGGGCCTGCTGGTCCTCAAGGCGGTGCATCTGCGCGTCAATCTCCACGATATTAGCGTCCAATGCAGCTCGCGTCTCTACTGTCTCCTGCGTAGACTGAGATAATAGCTCCACTGCAGCTTCAGTCTCAGCCACTTTGCGTTCCCAGACACTCACTGTGGCCTGGTAGGAAGACTAAGTCTCGGCGAGCAGCTTCTCCTTCTCCGCATCTATCAGGACGGAGAGGTCATTTTGCTGGATGCGCTCCAATTCGGAAAGTCGCTGGTCCAACTCAGCCACCGTGGCTTCCAGAATGACGGCCATATGATCGTGGCCCTGATGAATACGGATCAAGTTGATTTGAGGCAGTGCCAGAGTCCTTGCTGTCACAAAGCTCCCTTTGGCATCCATCACTGCCGACACCCCCCTCTGCAGTATTTTGTACACTGCCTCAATAATGAATTTCACATATTCATCTGCGTCCGCCAGCATCTGCAGTGTCATTGCAGGGGTTGGAGGAGCTACTCCAGTCGGCGGACCGGAAGAAGACCCGTCGACCTCAACCTGCGAGGCTGGATCCTCGGTATCAGTAGGCTCTTCATCAACAGGGGCCTGACTACTAGCCCGAGGATCCATGGGAACAGAAGAGGCCAGGACAGGCGTCGAGATCGTACCCCAAGTGGAAGGAGCAATAGAGGGTTCCATCACACCCTTACCCTTTCCAAACTCGGAAGTACCACCGACGTCAGTGGCCACCTCTCCAATACCTGACGTGCTATCAGCAGCCAATACTTCCGCTGGCAGAACGGGGAGATCAACACTTACTTCCTGACTCGTCCCTGAAGTCAGGACCGCCAGACGCGTCTCTTCATCAAATCCCTCTACAGGGACAGGATCTGTCGCTACCTCCTGATTGGTAGCCACCTCAGCTTCCGCCGCTGAGTCTGGGATAGGGCTCGACAATAATGCAGCCGACCTCCCCTCATCATAATAAGGAGGGGAATCAACCCTCTCCTTTGTTGCCCCCGCAACAGGCTCTTGCAACCCTGGAGCGACGCCATCCGAAGACGACGAACTCCACCCCACTTCATCACCAGGAAGCCTCGTGTCTGCTGGACCCTCGACATCCAAGGCCCCTACCGCGGCCTTTATCATCTCGGAAGCTGCTGCATCCTCAGCTTCCCTTCTGACATAATTCGGGGACGCTGGAATCTCTACGACAACATCATCCTCCGGATTCTCCTTCATAGGAGACATCATAGTCGACGGGATGCGCACTTCAGACGAGCCCGCCATCTCCTTTGGCCTGCTTCCACCAGATTTTGGAGTACGAGGCCTTCTTTTTAGCGGCTCCTAAAAGAAAGGGAGAAGCATTGATTATATGAAATGTTGAACCCAAACCAGACTATGTGGGACATCCTTACCTCTGCAGATGCTGAATCTGATGACACCGTCGGTGACGATGTCTTCTTCAGCTTCTTTGACGCAGGAGATCCAGCCACTGCATCTGCACGTCGTTTCGGTTGATCAACCGAAGGTTCGGCCTGACCCCCTGGGGATGCGGCTGGCGCACGTTGATAACCCACCCCTGGTAGACGGTGCGATCGAGCCCTAGCCGATACATGCCCAGTCACCGCTAACGGGGTGCCTGCAACGAGACTTGTCTCCCTATCATACCCGTAAGGCACGGCAGCCATACCACAGTAAAACTTGGCGGCCGAGTAATGAATGGGCGGCCGCGGATCCTGGATGGGCAGCGTAAAGTGAGCTCCGGTACATCCAGCATTATAGTAATGCCAAGCTCATCCAACAAACTTCCAGCATACCCCAGGGTGATACTGGAATTGTCCAACATCAGCTGCGCATAACCGAATTGTCGTGCAAAGCGGCTCGGTAAATACCGTTCCAGGAAGCACTGATTCCTGTTCCGGTACACCAGATGGGATGGCCAAATACTTTTCAACCAGCGAAATCCCCATGGAGGCAGAGCGGTAACATCTTCACCTGAATCCCTTAAGTCTTCGTTGGCCTCAAAACCTAAGAAGATTGGACCAACTTTGATGATCTCCCATCCCTGAAGATGGAATAAAACCCTTCTGCAAACAGGGACGCCAGTGTGCGACCAACTCCTCTGGTGGAAACGGCGGAGGAATGCATCTTCGGCCCTGTAGTCTTCTTCTGAACCCGGACTCATTACATTGGGATGGTATAAAATTAACCACCCCATCAAATAGTAAAATGGCAGTTTAATGCACGGAAAGTTATTTTTTCGACCTCGGTCATGAATCACATTTTCCGCGAACTCGTGTAAACCTCGCAGCAAGTTACATACCATTGCGGGGAGTAGAGCCAAGCGCCGGCCAAAGACCAACTTCACAGCTGACAGGATCAAGTGCCGAGTCACTCTCCCTACAGAGCCGGATCCGCCCGGGAAGACGTAATCCCGAAGCCAAACCATAAGATACGCGACCAATACTGCTTTCGACGACATCCAATGAGCAAGATGCCAGAAACAGCTGTAGAAGCGTTCATCAGACTGCTGGTCCTCGTTCTTCCGGGGATTCTTCTTATCTAACCTGCTCATCTCAGAGAGCACTTCGCTACGAGAGAGCGCTGGCGGAGTGGAAAACTGCGAGGGATCCCCCTTGTCTTGCCTAAAGACGTAATCTCTCCAAGCGGTCACATGAGGTTGTGACCCGCTCTTATCCTTTCTCTGCATATAGTAAAGATGACTCGCCACTTCCTTAAAGACGGCCGTCATCTCCTCAGCATTGTCCCCTAGGACTTGAAACTCTTCGTTGGTCGGAAAGTACTCTTCATAGGGTTCCGATCCCCAAGGGAGCTTTGATACCTCATACATCCCATGAAGTACGAGCCCTAACTCCCCCACCAGAGTAAAAAAGGTCCAGGTATGGATATTAAACATCTCCAAGAGTGCGAGGAACATATGCCTGTTAACGTCAACACCTGCCTGGGTAGCACGAATCGCGGCAGTCAGTCCAATCTCTCGGAGCTCAGTCCGGAACCGCGACAAAACCCAGAGTGTCAGTTTATCCTATTTGGAAACGTAATGACACCAACCCTCTACTCGAAACTCTCCTTTCGGGTATGAGCGTTCCATCAACAGCATACGATGTGCAAAAGTCAAGGCGCTATAAGCAAATGTATCGAGGGAAACATCACTGTAAATGCTCCCAGGACGTAGAGACCGCCAGGTTAAAGAAGACCCAGACCGCACTGCGGTCAAAGTATCTCTCTGATCGGAGGTAGAATCAATTTTGATGATGCCAATCACCGCCCCCCCTGAGAGGGAGTGAGATCCCAAGACATCCTCCTCTTGGAAGCAAGACGACAGAAGGCCATCAAAGGCCATTGACGTTCAAGTTGCTTAACGGTCATATGCACTCCTTTTGCTGTAAAAAACTAATCTTCCTTGACCTTCAACTCTGTTGCCTCAGTAGAAGTAAGGCGGTCCCCAAACAGGAACTCAGGCTTCAAGAAGGTCACTTTATCAGATGTGGCAGATTTCAAAATACCATGCTCCATCATCCGTTTGAGGAACCCATACTGCTGTTCCCGGATTTGAGTTATTCTCTCAGGATGCTGGTCCAGTATAATAGCGGCTTGAGCAGGGTTTATCACTTCCACGTTATAATCTACTCCCGTCTGGCAGAGGACAGCATCCAGAAGCACTTCATTCAAGAGTGGGTTAGGCATCGACACTAGCAAAGATTCGAAAAATGTTAGAAATAACAAAAGAATCTGAGTCTCATCAAAAGCGCATAGCGCGTCTGAAAAAGAAGTTTCGGCGCATCATCAGGGTGTAAACCCATACGCATCAGCAGCGGAGCTTCAGCGCGTCATCAGGGTGTGAGCCCATGCGCGTCAGTAATGCTTTGGCGCATCATTAGGGTCTAAACCCATGCGCGTCAGCGGTAGTGCTTCGGCACATCATCAGGGTCTAAACCCATGCGCCTCAGCAGTAGAGCCTCGGCGCATCTTCAGGGCTTAAACCCATGCGCGTCGGCGGCAAAAACCTTCGCACATCATCAAAGATTCAAGGTCTATGTGCGTTGGTGTACGTGATGAAACTTACCAACCACCTCCGGCCGAACTTCGACAGGCCGACGGGGAACATCAGCCGCTGCAGCTTTCACAGGTTCTTTTCCTTTGTGCTTGCCAGCACCGCCGCGAGGAGTCTATACGCCCCGACGGTCATGCGCCTCCACTACCATGCTTCTTATTCAAAGTATTCCAAAACTTATCCAAAAGTTTTGAAAATATTGAAGGGGGTCTTGTAGAAGCATGGAATTTCAGAACCAGAAAGTCTATGCGTCAGAGCTTGGACAAAGTACTTCACAGCAAAAAGCAACAAATATAGACATTGAAAGAGGACTTTTTATTTTACATATAAATGTCTATTACATGTCTAAGAAAGACTGTACAAAGGATAATTTTTACAAAGAAAAGATCCTAAGTCTACAGCCAGCATCCAACATGCGCCCTCAAGTAGGCACAGCAATCAACATGCGCCTTCAGCCAGGTGCATCCCACCATGCGCCCTCATCAAGACGCATCCTTTCAGCAGCTCAGTTATGTGCATCCTCAGTTATGTGCATCCCTTTGGCAGCTCAGTTATGTGCATCCCTTCAGCAGCCCAGTTATGTGCCGCTCTTCCAGCCAGGCTCATCGCCGTCTAAATGCTTCGACTAATGAAGCATTTATTGAGCAGAACGAGGGTGGCAATCAACCCTCTAGCTAAGGAAGGGAAAAGAACCACAAGCTAACCTGTGGCAAGGGGAGGTTTCGAAAGAGCCTCCAAACACCAAGGAAGACCGTGATCGAAATCGCGGCCAAAGGAGCAGCTTTCAACAGAACCAGAGTGGGCGACACCCACTTTGAAGGAAGAAAGAGCCACCAAAGCCGCAGTACCGCCATTCCGATCTACGGCTCTTCCTGTACAACGAAGACGAGGCTCGAGCATCCCTATCTTTGGATGCAACATGCACCTTCTGCCTGCCTAAGAAGCCCTTGACCCTGACTTTTGGATATAACTGTCACCTTCAAGTGCATCAACGAAGACACTGCGTCGCATCTTCACTCTCGGAAGCATCTCATCAACAGAATGCATTCGAGTAAACGAATTCATGTTGGAAGGACATGAGAGAACGAGAAGCAAACTCTCTCTATTCCACTATTTATAGGCCGGGCCAATCAAACCCATGCGCCAAGTGGATGGCTCTCCGAATTCCGTGCATTGAATTTGTATTAAATAGATGAACCGGACGCTTCGAATTTAGCCAAGTCAAAATGGCTATTTAAAGCACTCGAAGAACGTAACAGTCGCACCATCAAAGACGTCTCACGAAGCGAATGTGCCGGCCAGACCGTGCATCACATAGACGTGCCCTTCAACATCAAGCGCATCACACAGACGTACCTTTCAGCACCAAGCGCATCACAGGGGATGCGCCCCCATGCTTCCCCATACGCCTAGTGGAACGCCAACCGACACGTCCACCAAGCTGTCCATCGAATGTCACAAATATTAAATGCTGAACTGACAGAGTTGGCAGTACACCTCCCAAAGTCTGAACAGTCGACAGCTTTTTCAGAAGATGAAGCATCGCCAACGTCAGCATCATCATTACTTCCCTCCGACGGCTACTGCCACGTGGCCACCCAACCATCTCACATGCGCCTCCGTGGCCATGCACCCAAATTTGAATACGCCTCAAAAGCTGTGCATCTCAAACTTTTCACTGATCCCTAAAGACAGAAGGAAAGTCACTGTTAAAACTCTGCATGCGCCTCAAAAGCTATGCGCCCCAGACTTCTCCCTGATCCCAAAAGACAGGAGTAAAGTCACTACTGAAGCTCTGTATGCGCCTCAAAAGCCATGCGCCCAGAATGGTTCATGACTCCTAAAGCTTATAAGCTAAATTCTCCTCATGCGCCCAATCCTATGCACATTCTACCAGATCATTCCCCACCAAATCCGAGATCTCCGAGCCATGGGTCGATGACACGTGTCCTTTGACTCAACTCATCCAAGATCTCAGCAACAGAAAGATCTTCTTCTCTGCTACGTGCCGGCTCACAACAGCAACATGAAGAAGTCAACCCTTCGATCAGGGTGCATCGCCCATGCGCCTCCATCAGCAATCAATACGTGGCGTCCCTGCGTACAGACGCATCCTACATACGCGCATAAGCAGCCAGCCTGCAGACTATATATATAGAGGGATCATTTCCTTCTTCCAGACCTACCTACGTACACACACATACCTACCTACAACGAACACACAAAGACTTTGCACCACCAGAGAGGCAGATACAGACACTAAACGTCCTCCTCCTCTCAGCAAGCTCCAGCATCCAGAGCAATCCAGACTTTTAGAGAACCGATAACCATCATCAGATCGTCAACGGAGTCAACGCATTACCACTCACTCCATCGGCATAAGGGACCCAGATTAAACAAAAGTGTACTTCTAGGACTACGTCTAAGTCCTATATTGTAACACTGTTCTGTTTGTATTAAAATTTACAATCAAAGAATTTTAATGGCAAATAAATAGGCCATGAATTGGGCTGTCCCAAGAATAATGTTCAATGTGTTGAGAGTTACTCCGCTCTGGCAGTCGACGAAGTACCAGACTGGAGATAACCATTCATTGACTTCGTAGTCTGCGCCATTCTGCCAGAGAATCCAAAGAAAGCCACTTCTATCAGAAGACGTTCCCTCAGATTCTTTTATGATACGGAGACAAAAATGCTGTATCGGTGATCATACGATGGATTACTGCTTCGGTGTCTGTCAAATATAGAAGGCAAAGAAGTCGTACGTGAAGCTCACGATGGCGTCAGTGGAGCCCATCAGCCTGGCCCAAAATTATAAGATCGCCTTCGCCGAATGGGCTACTACTGGCCTATGATGGTAGCAGATGCGATAGACTATACAAGAAAGTACAAAGCCTATCAAGTCCACGCAGATTTCATCTACCAGCCATCCGAGTTTCTACATCCGACGGTGACATCCTGGCCATTTGAAGCATGAGGAATGGACATCATTGGTCCGATCACTACACCTTCATCCAGAGGACACCGCTTTATACTCGCAATCACAGATTACTTCTCCAAATGGGCGGAAGCTGTTCCACTTACAGAAGTAAAAACATCAAATGTGATCAGCTTCCTCAAGCATCACGTAATTGTCTGCCATTGATTGTAAAAGTCTAGAATAATTTTATAGGAGGACTGAACTTAGACTCATAATACAAACTCGCTTGTACAAAGAAAGCCTAGGGACGAAAACCTAGGTACAACAATCTAAGTACAATTATTTATTTTTTTGAGGGTGACGGTAGAGGCTCGGGAAAGCGACGGCAGCTCTGCCTTACTCCTTGGACGATCGGACGTAGCCATGGCTCTGATGAAGAAATGCCCTCGAAATGGGTGGAAAGACTCTTCTGTACGTGCCTTTGTCTCTCTGTGCTCTCTTTTTTTCTCTGTGCTCTTTTTTTCTCCTCCTCGCTCTTTTTTCTCTCGGGTTTTACAAGGGAATGGTACCTTGCTATTTATAGGAGTAGAGTGTGATCATTAGGGTTTGCAATGATTTCCTCTTAAAAAGTCGGCGATCTGGGGATTAATTACCATTTTTCTTGATCCTGCTTTGTTGGCAATTAATCAGGACCATTAATCTTGATTGCAACAAATCTGGGCAGTTAATATTGATTGTGCCAAATTCGTAGGGGCAATTAATGTTGATTGCCACAAATCTTTGTGATTTGTTATGATAAGCTCGGATCTCTCGTCACGTGTTCAATCTGCTTGATTGTAAAAAATTTGATTTGATCCGGGTAATTATGATGATTGTACTAAATCTGGTTGTCGATAGTAACAAATCTGAGTGGATGAATCTTGATTGATTTGGTGCCACATGTCCAACCATCATTATGCTGCGAGTCATAGAAACGCGGGAAGAACTGATCTTCTGCCATGTGTCCTAACAGAGACAGGGTGTCTTGGCAGAGCCGTATGAAAGTGGCTTCTCAGGAGTTAAACCGTATGAAGGTGGCAGCCGCATAGGTATGACCTCCGAAATCTGAGCCTCATGAGAGTGGTTTTCAACTAAACCGCATAAGGCTGGCCATGTGTCAAGGCTATGTGGCCTTTCAGCATTTGAGCCGCATGAAGATGGCCCCCATGATCCGAGCCGTATGAGGGTAGTGGCCGCATGGGGGTGGTCTCTCAGGATTCTAGCCGCATAAGGGTAGCGGCCGCATGGGGGTGGTCTCTCAGAATTCAAGCCGTATGAAGATGGCCCCCATAATCCATGCCGCATGAGAATAGCAACCGCATGGGGGTAGCCTCCATCTGAGCCGCATATGGTTGGCCACGTGTCAAAGCTGTATGGAAGACTTTAGGATTTGATGGATTTGTGCCAGCTAATAAAGATTTTCTTTGTTTCCCTAGGAGCACGCCTTTATGTCAGAGTCATCATTGTAGCTTTATGTCAGAGCTGTCAGTTTACTTTTATGTCAGAGCTGCCTTGTTGTGTCAGAGCATTAAATGAGGCCGCTGCTTGATGGCCAGCTGTACGTGGCGAGCCGCATAGGGCCACGTGGCATTGAATGAGGCCGCTGCATAGAACCGCATGGAACTATAGGAATTCCTGAGCCGCATGTAGCTCTAATAAACTTTTGAGCTGCATGGAACTCTAATGAACTTTTGAATCGCATGAAACTCTCCTAGTCTTGAGCCGCATAGGATTTTTTGTTCATTTCCATGCTTCTACAAGACCCCCTTCAAAGTTTTCAATTTGAAAAATTGAAATACTTTGAATGAGAAGCATGACTATGTCCACATAAACTCTCCTGGCCGCATAAGATATTCTAGCAGCATGGACGTCTTAGCCGCATGGCTTTCCTGGCTGCATGGATCGCTCTAGCCGCATAGACCGCTCTGGCCGCATGGATCGCTTCTGGCCACATACTGTCCTTTCTGCCACGTAGGCGGCATTAATTGCTCTTGATTCGTTTTGATTTAGAGCCAACTTTTGGGGGAAATTCCAAGAGTCGCTTCATTAAATATTTGAATTTTGTGCTTTAATGAATCTCCTTTATAAGAGGGGACAAAATCCTAGGGGTCAATTTTGCCTGTAGCACGCGACCCGAAGCGTTCATCGATCCACGTGTCTCCCCTTCGGCCTCCTATAAATAAGAGTAATTTAGAGAAAGAAACTCATTACTCTCCTTCCCAATTTAAGCTCTTCTTGTCCTAACTGTCGTCCTCTTCTTCTTCTTCTTCTTCGATCAACGATGGCCCCAAAAGTTTCCAAGGCTACGGCGAAAGGTAAGGGAGTGGCCTCTACATTGGCCATGGCACCTGAAGTCCACCCTGACGTCTACCCTACCATTGCTGGTAAGGACTTTGCGTGGATCGTGTGCTTCGAAAACCCTAATAAAGATGGCTCTGTTGCATGTTTTATGCACAAGCCTTTAAACTGTTCAACTTGTGTGTATCGCATATCCGTCCCATGGCCGAGCCGCATGGAGGGTATACCCCAAGTACGAGCCGTATGGGAGTTGTCTAGTGGTCGCGTAAACGTTTCACAAACTGGACCACATAATGGCCTGGCGAACAGAACCGCATAAGTCCCTCTGAATCGAACCACAAGAAGCCCCCTTCAAACAGGGCCGTATAAGCTTATCTGGTCTGGGCCGCATAATGCCCTACTAAGCAGAACAGCATAAACTCGTCTGGACTGGGCCGCATGATGCTCCACTAAGCATAACCGCATAAGCTGACGCTAAACAGAGCAGCATAAGCTTTCGCTAATTACTGCCACATAAGCTCATGTTCAAACAGAGCCGCATAAGCCCATGTTCCAATAGAGCCGCATAAGCCCATGTGAACTGAGCCGCATGAGCCTAAAAAAACACTTAAGTGATTTTTGTTTAGCCATCTCCTGACTTGTTTCTTTTGTTCTTTTCAGTAAATTTGCCAGTCAATCCAGCTGGAGAACCCCTGGTGGGTTCGACCCAATCTACCGTGGGTGTGCGATTCGACCACTTAGTCCAATATATGGCGAATCAGCTTTCTCCAGATGAGCCTTTGGACAGGCTGAATGCTATCAAGAACCAGCCCTTCTAATTTCTCTGCGCTATGATGAACTCGGGGAATTTAGAGGGGAAATACCTGAAGCCGGCATTCCTCTTCGGGGATGCTTTGGCTGTAAAGAACCCTCGAGTGCTGGATATATCCAAGAGTTGAGACTTTACTCTTGACAGGGTGGCGATCTATATCCCTCCAATGGAGCATCATTTTTCTCTGTCATGGTTCAACATGTTACCGTTGGACAGAAAGATGGTGGACTCCTTGACCCCAAGCAAATCGGGGATCATTGTGGGTAATATCCATTACAACAGGAATTTGGGGTCAGCATATGCGAAAAGGGAACAGGTTAGTCGGTACGTAATGGGACTGGCCCCGGGTACCTTCATAAATGTATCGGGTCCCAACTTCACATTCTCTCAAGCTGATACCTTCTTGAATCAGCTTGCTCGGAAAGGGTCCTATCCCATCGGATGGTTGGCGCTGCTGAACTGGATAAACCCTATCCCTGCGTGGGCCAACTTGACCACGTGGATTCTGAGGAAGTATGAGGCTCCCCTGCGTGAGATCGGCCTCTATCACGCCATTCGGGGCACCTGTCACGGTCTATCCATAAACAAGCCGTTGTTCATGGCTCTCCTAGCGATGTACAACCGGCGAACGGGAACCTTCTTTACACCTGGAGGGGAGCTGGGACTCGCTCTCCACGAGATGCACGTCATTTCCAAGCTTCCCTGGAGGGAAGAAGTCTTTGAAGTGTACACCCCTACGAGCGAAGAGCTCGAGGGTCTGGATCGGCAGTTCCCGAGCTTTGTTGCCGTATATCGGGAATTGTTATGTCATCACAGCACTTGTCACCAGACGACCATCAAGAAGGATGTCAGCTCGGAGGGGAGCATTCCTCATACCAGGTCCTGGGTCTCATACCTTTTTACTCTAGGCGCCTCAGGCCGGGTTTCTTCCCGAGATCCTCAAACCCCGGAGGAGGTACAAAACCTGGCATCGACTGCCAAGAGATCGAGGTCCACGGGCGACATATTTAGGAGTCGAACTGACTCTTTCAGTTATTTTTATCATGGTACTTAGCAACTGTCAGAGAAGGCACTTTTGGAAGGATTTCTGATGGTGTGGCTATGTAACTGCGTGGTCTCAGGAGGGACAGGTTCTATTAAGAGGATCAGCCGCCACTTTATCCTTCCCGCCGTAAAGCTGGTCTTTGGGGTCAGACTGGCCCTTCTTCCGGCCATGTTGTGCAGCATACACCACGAACTTCGCGCATTTTCATCCAAGGTCATCACCCATGACATGGCGATAGATTTTGAGCACATAGAGCTGCCATACCATTATTTGATGGGGTGGCTGTTAATGTACTACCGGTCTTTGATGAGGCCTTGAGCAGAAGACGACGTTACGGCTGATGATACTTTCATTTTCTAATACCATCATCAGCCCTGGGCGTGCAGCACTATACCAGCTTGTCGGAGGGCGCAGGCGAGAGTGGACGGATACAACTTTTTTGTGTCTGTTCCTTGTTTTACCGATAAAGAAGTGAGGGGGCATACATATTGATGGTACCGGACCTCCTCACCTCCTGTCTGAGAAGATACTTCTTTGGTTGCGTAATATCCGCCCCGTGCACCTAGTATACCTTAATCGCAATAACGTCTACTTGGAGCCCTATTTGCCTAGCAGGTTCTCCCGTCATTTCGGGTATAGCCAACTATTCTTTGACAGTCACAGCTCTTGTCTGGGCTTTGAAGGTAGCATCCTCGACGATATCAGGGCATCGCATTATTATGATACGGTTCATACCCGAACTAGTTACTCAGTTCCTAATACTGAGGCATCAGGGGAGATTTTGTACATGGCGGCCCTATACCATGTTACGGTGAGCAAGCCTCCCATTAATTTTGACCCGAGTACCAGTTTTATTATGGGCACTGGCTTAGCGGAGAAGCCCAAGGGGTCTAAGACGAGGAAGAGGAGGGCAAACATGGTTCATGTGCCTAACTCGAAATCCATAACTACGGACGAAGATGATGAAGAGCACGATGCTGATAACTCTCTCCCTCCTGCGGAAGAGGTGGCGGCGAACCAGTCGCCTGTTGTTCCAGGTGAGGTGGTGGCAGATCAACCGTTTGTTGTGCCAGATGAGGTGATGGCGGATGAGCCGCCTGTTGCGCCCGGCCTTTCACGTAAGAGAGGCAGGCGTGAGTCTATTGGTAGCGTATCCTTCTCCGTGAAGCGGGCTGCGGTAAGACGCCACGGGCTGTTCATTAAGGAGAGAGGCAAGGGTGATGACGCTGTTTCGGAGGTGAGTTAAATTGCGATCCTCTACTTCTTTAGCCCTTTCTTTTCTTGAACTATGATCTAATCACTTTCTTTCTTCCCTTTAGGCGTCAGAAGAGTCAGACTCTGGAGAATCGGCCACAGTTTTTGAAGTCGATCTGGCTCTGACCACTCTATTAATGATATGTGATGCCGAAACTATTTTGGCGACGGTTGAGAGAACTCATGTTGCTGAGGTCTCAATCCAAGGCGATGGAGGCTCCGCTGGACCCGTCCTCGACACTTTTGAATTTTGCCAGGGTGATGCTGACCTAGCTGTATCTCCTTTCGGGGACGGCTGGGGCAAAGGAGCCAGCTGAATTTGGCTTAGAAGTCTCTGGTGAGGGAACTGCGACGGCTATGAGCGGACCTCAGCCTCTACAACCCTCCCCAGGTAAGATAAGCCAGATCTTGACTAGTGAGGAGGCTCATTTGCTCTATCATTACATCCTTCGGGTTAGGTTGATTGATTGTTGCTCTGGACATACAGGTCCTGCCTCTTCACTGCCGATGACGGACATCGTGCGGGTAGGCTCTGTCAGCAGGGATCTGGTTGAGGGGAGTGTGCCTCCTCTTTTTCCAACTTATACTGAGGGGCCTTCCGCTGCATCGAGTTTGGGACATCAGATGGTGGCACAACTGGGGCAGGGAACGATGGTCCCTGCATCTTCCTCTGCTCATGTGGCTTCGGGGGTCGACCTTTCCGTCTTGCCGAGTATTCAGGTTCTTCGGGCCGCGGAGAAGGAGTTAGCTGCTATCCAAGCATCTTTTCGCTCTAAATTTGTCTTCCTGGTGGCAGGGGTAGCAAGTTCTGGTACAACTCCTTCGACACTGCCAGCTACACTTCCTTTGACGCCGTCCTCTACGGAAGTTCTGGATGAAGCGTCACAGGATGTGGTTGACAGTTTCTACTGCCACTTGAAGAGAGGGGTCGAAGCTGCTATGGAACGGGGGACCCCCTTTGCCTTGGCCCGACAATGTGTTCGTGGCCAAATTGAGATTCTTAAAACCCTCCCTGGTGGGGCAGGGATAGTTGCACTTCTGGAGCCTAAATTGCTAGAGGCTGATCAGCTCGTGGCCCATTTTCTCGTGTTGCGGCAAGCTGATCTGTCTGCAGCCATAGAGCAAGAGCGTGACTTCCTCACCACTGTCCTGGAGAAGGTAAGGGCTGCACGAGATAAGTCTAAGCCGGTTATAATGAAGAACCTCGGTGACCTATCTCTGCATTATGACCAGCTGAGCCACCGGAGCGAGGATTGCATGGCTCGGGAAGTGGCTGCCTCCCGCAGAATAGTCGATACAAGGGAGCAGATCCTCGAGCTCCAGAGGAAGCTAGTTTCTTGGAATCTGAGCTCGAAGCTTCCCGTGCAGATAAAGAGCTGATCGTCCAGGAAGCCGAAAGGGTCACTCGAGCTTCCGCTAGCCTGGAGCGTGCTCTGAAGAAGCTTGAAGATGGCTGGCGGGCTCATGCGCACCTGGAAGATGCGGAGTGGCTGACTAATAAGGCCGAGCGTCGGGCCAAGCAGAGGTTTGAACTATCGACCGTCTTGCTGAAGCACCGTCTCATGGAACTATGTATCGTCGAACCATAGTCGACCTTTTCCTTCATTTGTTTTATGTTCTTTTCTTTTTCTTGAGAGGGACATGGTCCCAGAACATATAGTACCTTTTACTTACAAATAAAAGAGTATGTTTTATTTTTACCCTTCATTTGTATTGCTTATTGCGTTTGTGGTATTGTAGTATTTGCTCCACTGGGGGACTGTTTGTGGACTTGTTACCCATGGCATACCTTGGTTTTAGGTACGTATAATAAGTTTGATGGGGATACTTTAGAACAGTTCCATAATAAGATGGCCGTGGACGTTCCTGGTATCGGAAGAAAGAAGGCCATGGAGCAGCTGGGCTCCCGGGGCATGATAAGAAACGACTGGCATGTACTTAGTACAACATTTGTGGTCACAGAGGACATTTGTGGTCAACAGAGGACATTTGTGGGCCTATTATCCTTGGCGTACTCCGGTCTTGGGTACGGATAATAAGTCGAGAGAAAATCCAACATGTTTACTCAAAGGTAATGAGGACGTGGTAAATATGAGGGTTTCTTCGATGGAGCCTTCCCACTCAGAGGTAATGAGGACATGGTAGGAGTGGGATCCATGAAGGGGTACATAGAACAACTCAGAGGTAATGAGGACATGGAAGTTCTATGTGAGGGGCGATTTGTTTTTTATGGAAGGAAAACAACTCAAAGGTACCATCGATGTGGTTGTTTCAGGAAATTTGTGGATCTGTTACCCTGTTTATGTACTGAAAGTACGGGTATTGGATCATGAGGAGGGAGCTCTTTTAGGAGGAAAGTTCAGAGGTATGATCATACATGACTTACTACCTAAAAGATGCGATATAGATTCATCTGTAGTGACCAGAGTGTGAGTTCAGCGGTACTTGCGGGTACATAACTCAATAATCTGGGAAATTTGGGATTAGAACGTAGGTTCAGCAGTACCAGAGAGTACATGACTCAATCAAGCTGGGTGATATGGAGTTTAGAATGTAAGTTCAACGGTACCAGAGGGTACATAACTCATCATTCTAGAAAATTTGGAGTCAGAATGTGAGTTCAGTGGTACCAAGAGGTGCATAACTCATCTCTCTGGAAAATTTGGAGTCAGAATGTGAGTTCAGCGGCACCAGAGGGTACATAACTCATCACCCTAGGAAATTTAGAGGATGTTATTTCAGACATAATACTTCTTCAGGAACTTGTCGTTGATGGGCAACATGAGCAAGTCTCCATTTTGTTTCGCGAGGCGATAAGCTCCCTTGGAGAATACAGCCTCGATGATGAATGGGCTTTTTCATTTTGGCTGGAATTTGTCGACGGTTTTGTGAGTCATAACCATCAGCCTCCGTACTCCCAAAACGAGATCGCCCACTTGGAATGTTCTAATTTTAACCCTCTTGTTGAAAGCTCCGGAGATTTAGGCTTAATACAGCTCAATTCGTTGTTGAGCTAATAGGCGCTTCTTATCTAGGGCCTCCAACTCTTGTACTCGGCAATGATGATTATCATCTGTTGTCAATCGGTAGGAGAGGGCGACGCGGAGCGAAGGGATTTGAGTCACTAGTAGAAGAACTGCCTCACTCCCATATACCAGAGAGAATGGTGTGTTCCCAATGGCCGTTCGTACTGTAGTACGGTATGCCCATAAGCATTCGTCAAGCTTCTCATTCCAGTCATGTTTGTTGGAAGACACGAACTTCTTGAGCAGCTTGATTATAGTTTTATTGAATGCTTCTGTCAACCCATTCGCTGTTGGATTGTACGGCGTTGAAGTAACATTCTGGATTTGGTGTTTGTCGCAGAATCGATAAAAGGTGTGGCTTATGAACTGCGAACCGTTGTCATGGATGATCCTTCGGGGAAGACCATAGCGGTAGATTACGTGATACTTGAGGAAGCTGATCACGTTTGATGTCTTCACTTCTGTGAGCAGAACAGCTTCCGCCCATTTGGAGAAGTATTCTGTGAGTGCGATTATGAAGAGATGTCCTCGGGACGAAGGTGGGGTGATTGGACCAATGATATCTATTCCCCATGCTTCGAATGGCCAGGATGCCACCGTTGGATGTAGAAACTCGGATGGTTGATGGATGAAATCTGCGTGGACTTAAAAGGCTTTGTATTTTCGTGCATAATCTATTGCATCCGCAACCATCGTGGGCCAGTAATAGCCCATTCGGCGAAGGCGATCTTGCAATTTTGAGCCAGGCTGATGGGCCCCGCAGACGCCGTCGTGAGCTTCGTGTACAACTTTTTTGGCTTCTATATTTGACAGACACCGAAGCAGTAATCCATCGTATGATCGTAGATACAGCATTTTTGTCTCTGTATCGTAGAAGAATCTGAGGAAACGTCTTCTGATAGAAGTGGCTTCCTTTGGATTCTCTGGCAGGATGTCGTAGACTACAAAGTCAATGAATGGATGTCTCCAGTCTGGTGCTTCATCGACCGCTAGAGTGGAGTAACTCTTAACACATTGAACATTATTCTTGGGGCAGACCAATTCACGACCTATTATGTCAACCAGATGGTGAGAATAATTCGAGATTGCTAAGGAAGCGGCAAGGCCTGCTAGGGCATCGGCTTCAATGTTATGGTGCTTGGGAACGTGTTCTATGAAGAACCCTTCCAAGGAAGAGATAATGTCCATTGCTATTTGGTGATAGGGGATCATGTCTTCATGCGAACCTCGTATGAGTCCCGAATCTCGTTGACGATTAGCTGCGAATCTTCGTAAGCTTCCAGATACTCTACCCCCAGCTCTTTTACGAGTCGGAGGCCAATGACTAAAGCGTTGTACTCGGCCACATTGTTTGAACCGGGCTCCGTGAGGTAGTAGGCCCGATTGATCACCAGCCCGGAGGGAGAGATCAGCACTACTCCGACTCCAGCGATGATGTTGCCTTTGGGCCCAGTTCTGGAAGCACCGTCGAAGAACATTCGCCAGATGGCATCATGGGAAACTGCATTTGAATTGGCGGCCTCGTCCGGAATCTCTTCGTCTATTCTGGTTGATTGTGAACCTGGATGAGCTGCTAAAAAGTCTGCCAGAGCTTAACCTTTAACCGCTTTCTGTGGGACGAAGATCATGTGATATGAAGACAATAATATCGCCCATGTAGCAAGGCGAGAGCTGAGTACCCCTGGTTTGGTCATGAGGACCCTGAGAGGGTTGACTCGTGATATCACGTGTATGGTTTGTCCCGTGACATAGTGTCGCATCTTCTGAATGGCGAACACTAGAGCAAGACACTCTTTTTCTACGGCAGTGTATCGATGCTTCGGCCCCATCATCATTCGGCTGAGATAATATATATAGCTTGTTCATGGCCTGCATCATTGTTTTGTGCTAGTAGAGCACCGAAAGAATGCTCCATAGCTCGCACATAGAACAGGAATGGTTTTCCAGCGACCGGGGCCACTAGGACTGGAGGGTTCGCCATATATTCCTTGATGCTGTCCAAGACGCGTTGGCATTCTTCATCCCAGTCGAATGAAATGCCCTTTTTCATGAGGTGGGTGAATGGCTGACATCGTCCGGAGAGGTTGGAGATAAACCTCCTGATGTAGGCCAACCTCCCTTGAAGGCCTCGGAGTTCACGGAGATTTCTCGGGGGACCCATCTCCATGATTGCTTTTGTCTTCTCAGGGTCTATGTGGATACCCTGGGAAGTAAAGATGAAACCCAAGAACTTCTCGCTGGATATGCCTAACAAGGATTTTGTGGGATTCATCTTCAAATTATGCGCTCGTATCAGGTCGAACATTGTCCTCAGATCATGCAGATGATCTTCCTTAGAGCGACTTTTGATGGCGATGTCGTCGACGTAGCATTCCACTGTCTTGCGCAGGTGGTCTCTAAAGATGATGCTCATAGCTCTTTGATAGGTGGCGCCAGTATTCTTTAAACCGAAAGGCATGACAGTGTAGCAGTATATGCCAATTGGTGTTCGGAATGATGTATGCTTTTCGTCGTCAGGGAACATCTTGATTTGGCTGTACACCAAAAAAACTATCCATGAATGACATACGCTCGAAGCTGCAGGTGTTGTCAATCATGATGTCTGTGATAGGGAGAGAAAATTCATCTTTGGGACATGCCTCATTTAGATTGCGGAAGTCGATGCAGATTCGAATCTTTCTATTCTTTTTGAGGACTGGTACTATATTGGCGACCCAGTCTGGATGTTGTTCCTCGCGGATGAAGCCGCTAGCTATCATTTTGTTGACCTCAGCTTCAATGGCATTCATGATGTCGGGACGGATCCGTCGTTGCTGTTGCTTGACTAGTTTTGCGTCCGGTCGAATATTGTGTATGTGAAGTGCAACCTCTGGATTCAGTCCTGGCATGTCTTTATAGCTCCAGACAAACACGTCGATGTATTATCTGACGAGTTGCAGTAGCGATTCTCGCTCTTCGTCTGTCAGATTCTTGCTGACGAAGATAGACTTTGGAGAGGACTCATCACCGAGATTAACTTGTACAACCTCATCTTCGGTGGAAGGCTCACTTTGTTCGAACCGCTTCTCCCATTGCGCATCTAGCTGTTGTGCCCACTGCTCTAACTCAAGAAGTTCAGGAATGTCTTCATCTTCTTCGTAGGCGTCGGCAAATACCATATTGACGGACCAGACTTGCCTGAACATGTCTCCAATACTGACGTCTGAATCAGAAGTAGGCGACTCAGACGAATGAGAGTGACATTCGCACTCCTCATCAGAGCTCTCCGGGGTTGTTTCAGGTGTAACATAACCTAGCCCATATCTGGTCTTGTTGTAGTAATCTCGTGGTTTTCCAGCGGGGACTGGCAATTGTAAAGGTAACCGCCGTCCAGTGCTGTAATTCAAACCTTGTGTAGTTTCCAGATCATACCCCTATTTTTGCATGAGGTACTTGGATCGGAAGCTATATAGATAAAGGGGCACTAGAACGGCAGTCTGGTCTCGAGGAGGTGGAAGGTTAGCGACTTCCATCGTTGCTCTAGGGACGGTTACTACTCCATCTTGAGTTTTTGTCGGAGAAAAGCTGCCGAATTGTACTAATACCATGTTGGCTGCTACGGTCACCTCTTCGAAATCAATGGCCAAGGCCTTAGAATCGATGAGATGTTGGATGTATCGCTTTAGTTGGTAGTTGTCTTGTGTAGCATGGTGGACATAGTGATGATAGTGGCAGTACTTGGGGCCTTCCATCTCTGCAGGACGAGGCTCACGTCTTGGAGGAGGGAGCTAAATTCGGCCTCCTTGTATGAGCATGTCCAAGATGGGCTTGACATGGCCGTCTTCGAAGGAGTAGGTCATTTGAGACCACTGCTTCTCTGCCGGCTTCGGTTCAGGCTTCGGAGTTTTGTCGACCACCATAGCCTGTTTGCCCTTGTTGACTCGATTATTGGAGGGGTTACCACCATTATTGTTGTTGGTGTTAGGGCGTTTGCCCTTGTCCTTTCCTTCCGAGACGTGCAATCCCAGTTGGCGAGCTTTCTTCAATTTGTCTTATGCGCTAGTGGCACTAATAATGAAAGTCTTCCAATCCTTAAACTGACTTTCGCCCATCTAGAGGCTGATTGTGGGGAGCAGCCTCTTTTGGCAAAATTTCAATTAAGAAGGAATCAGGGTTACCGGAAGGCAACTTCATCGCAGTTTGACGAAATCGTTCGATATAGTTCCTTGTAAGCTCTTTTTCTCCCTGAACAATGTCCATGAGAGTGGATATCGTCACGTCTTGTCCTACTTCGTAGAACCTCTCCAGGAACATACGCTTGAAGCCGGCGAAGGAATAGATGCAGTTGTCCGGCAAGTTGCGATACCAGTCAAAGCCGATCCCTTCCAACGCTCCAATGAACAGCCGCGTGAGAATGGCGTCATCATGAGGCAGATGGTCGGTTGTGACTTCGAAGTAGGTGATGTACCTGCTTGCAGATGTCTTTCCATCATACGGATTGATGTTGAATGGATTATATCTTGGTGGGAAGGGCACATCTCTCTATGCAGCCGGATACAGTTATCGTATCCTGAGGTCTTGGCAAGTTTCTCGGGCGTGGAATATGGCACGGAGCTCCTGGACCTCTCGTCTCATCTTCCTGGCCTCGTCTGCAGCAGTGGGAGCCGTTGTTGTTGGAGGGTCGTCGCCCGGGTTTGGCGCAGCCGAGTTTGAGTCTGCATTCATCGCGGGACCCAAGCTTGTCTGGCCAGGTGTGCTTCCTTGTAGAGTTGGAAGGGCCGCTTTGATCTCGTCCACAGACTTGACCAAGGCATGTAGTATGGCCTCCAGAGTGTCGATGCATTGGCGATCACTAGAACCATCTTGGTTGCTGTCTGTCATGAATACCGTCCTCATATGAGAGATGGAAGGAATGATGGAGGACGTGCCCTCTGAGTCATACCCTTGTACAGAGAAGTCGTCAGGGTATGTGGGAATGTTCTTCTCTGGTTTGGACTCGGAAGGAGTGGTACCCCCATCTTCAGAGCTTGCCTCGTCTTGAGAGTTTTGGATATCCTCGGGGACGTCGAAACCTACTGCATCTGTTGGGGGAATCGTTTCCCCTGGATTATCTTCTTGGAACACCGAATTGTCGTAGATGTTTGGAGGAGTGCTACCCCCAGCTCCAGCGCCTTCCAGAGATGTGGATGACGAACCTCCAAGTGTGGCAGATTTGGTCTTTGAGCGAGTACCTTGGAAAACACCTCCCGTATCGGTCGTAGACGACCGCTTAGAAGAAAGTTTCTTGGTTGAGAGTTTCGGGCTGGAGACGTTTGTTTTCTTTCCACTCCCGCTGCCAGGGACCTTGTGAGTAGAGTTGCAGGAGGCAACAAGAAGCGCCTCTTCTTTCGAACTTGGGTGTTGCAGTCGTTGGAAGACGGACCGCTGGTCTTCTTGTACTGCCACATTGTTGCAGTAGCAGTTGACAATGACTTGGGTGCAGTGATGTCCATGGAAGGACTCTCTGCACACTGAGGCTTCTTCTCTTTCCTTGCCCTTGTGAAGGATCACATCACGCAAGTCACTCACTTTTTGGGCCCGGGAGTCCTAAGCACATGAGTGTGTTGGCGTCCTGCCTGATCTCTGATGTGGGGGTAGTACGAGTACTGGCCCTTGATCATTGTTGGGAGATTCTTGATAACTATCCCGTTCGTTGGCCACCGGGGGCTGGAAACGGATAGTTTTATACAACATTCCATCAGGGGCCCACGTAATAGTCAGTGGGACGCCCTAATAGTCAGAAGTTGGAACAACTGTCTGAGCCCGATGAGCCCGTGCTGCCCGAGACTTCTTCTTTCTAGCACCTGAGAGTGCGTAGTAGGAAGAGTCCACAGAGACTGGCACATGAGAGTATCTGGGATCAGGATCGCCTGAGAGGCGGTCGAAGACTGAGCCCGAGCCGCATGAAGCAGATGGCCTGCGACTGAGCTTTTTAGCCGTATAGCTTACCTGCATGCGACTGGCATTTGTGGCCGCATAAGCAGCCCGCATGCGTCTGGCGGTTTGCATACGGCTGGGAGCTGTAGTGGCCGCGTGGGCCTCTTCCATACGGCTGGGAGTCATAGTGGTCGTATGAGCATCCTCCATGCGGCTGGCATCACTGGCCGCATGAGCCTTCTGTCTGCGGCAGGCTTTATGGCCGCATGAATCTTCATGCGGCTAGCGCCCTTCTGCGGCTTCTTCCTGGACGGTGTAGAGTTACCCTTTGCCCCTGCAAGTCCAGCATCGTAGTGCTTACCTCTGTCGGACTTGGGGACAGTAGAGTCCTCTATGGTCTGAAGTGGGGCCGTAAGAGAGTCTTTCCTGCTGTTTTGGGCAACAGAGAGTACTCCTTCGAGAGCTTGGGAAGGAGCGAATAATTTGGGCCTCCACTCCCTGTGGGCCTTCTTTGTGTGGGCTCACCGCTGGACCGGGCCAGCGCTCCCGTCGGAGAGCATTTCTTCAAACGTCTGTTGGTCGAACCGGGCGACCAGCAATTGTTGAGTGGAGCCAAGTTTGGCTGCGTTCGATTGCGTCACCAACTCCTCAGCCGTAGAGAAGTTGTTCCACAGCAGAGTCGGCATCGTGTTTGCCATTGATTGTAAAAGTGCAGAACAATTTTATAGGAGGACTGAACTTAGACTCATAATACAAACTCGTTTGTACAAAGAAAGCCTAGGGACGAAAACCTAGGTACAGCAATCTAAGTACAATTATTTATTTTTTCTGGGGGGGTGACAGTAGAGGCTCGGGAAAGCGACGGCAGCTCTGCCTTACTCCTTGGACGATCGGACGTAGCCTTGGCTCTGATAAAGAAATGCCCTCGGAATGGGTGGGGAGACTCTTCTGTACGTGTCTTTGTCTCTCTGTGCTCTTTTTTTTTCTCTGTACTCTTTTTTTTCTCCTCCTCGCTCTTTTTCCTCCTGGGTTTTGCAAGGGAATGGCACCTTGCTATATATAGGAGTAGAGTGTGATCATTAGGGATTACAATAATTTTCTCTTGAAAAGTCGATAGTCTGGGGATTAATTACCATTTTTCTTGATCCTGCTTTGTTGGCAATTAATCTGGGCCAATAATCTTGATTGTAACAAATCTGGGCAGTTAATGTTGATTGCGCCAAATCTGTAGGGGAAATTAATATTGATTGCCACGAATCTTTATGATTTGTTATGATAAGCTCGGATCTGTCGTCACGTGTTCAATCTGCTTGATTGTAACAAATCTGATTTGATCCGAGTAATTATGATGATTGCACTAAATCTGGTTGTCGATAGTAACAAATCTGAGTGGATGAATCTTGATTGATTTGGTACCACGTGTCCAACCATCATTATGCTGCGAGTTGTAGGGACGCGGGGGGAACTGATCTTCTGCCATATGTCCTAACAGAGACAGGGTGTCTTGGCAGAGCCACATGAAGGTGGCTTCTCAGGAGTTGAACCGCATGAAGGTGGCAGCCACATAGATATGGCCTCCGAAATCTGAGCCGCATGAGAGTGGTTTCCAACTGAACCGCATAAGGCTGGCTACGTGTCAAGGCTGCGTGGCCTTTCAGCATTTGAGCCGCATAAAGATGGCTCCCATGATCCGAGCCGCATGAGGGTAGCGGCCGCATGGGGGTGGTCTCTCAGGATTCGAGCCGCATAAGGGTAGCGGCCGCATGGGGGTGGTCTCTCAGAATTTGAGCCGCATGAAGATGGCCCCCATAATCCGAGCCGCATGAGAATAGCAGCCGCATGGGGGTGGCCTCCATCTTAGCCGCATGCGGTTGTGCACGTGTCAAAGCTGTATGAAAGACTTTGGGATTTGATGGATTTGTGCCAGCTAATAGAGATTTTCTTCGTTTCCCTAGGAGAATGCCTTTATGTCAGAGTCATCATTGCAGCTTTATGTCAGAGCTGTCAGTTCACTTTTATGTCAGAGCTGCCTTGTTGTGCCAGAGCATTAAATAAGGCCGCTGCTTAATGGCCAGCTGTACGTGGCGAGACGCATAGGGCCACGTGGCATTGAATGAGGCCGCTGCATAGAACTTCATGGAACTATGGGGATTCCTGATCCGCATGAAGCTCTAATGAACTTTTGAGCCGCATGGAACTCTAATAAACTTTTGAACCGCATAAAACTCTCCTGGTCTTGTGCTGCATAGGATTTCCTGTTCATTTCCATGCTTCTACAGTAATCTACTGCTATGGACTGCCCCGAAGGATCATCTACGACAATGGTCCACAGTTCGCAAGCCACGCCTTCTATCAATTCTGTGACAAACACCGAATCCAGAATGTTGCTTCAATGCCGTACAATCCGGCAGCAAATGGGTTGGCAGAAGCATTCAATAAAACTATAATCAAGCTGCTCAAGAAGTTTGTGTCCTCAAACAAACACGACTGGAATGAGAAGCTTGGCGAATGCTTATGGGCGTACCGTACTACAGTACGGACGGCCACTGGAAACACCCATTCTCTCTGGTATATGGGAGTGAGGCAGTTCTCCCACTGGAGACTCAAATCCCCTCACTCCGCATTGCCCTTACCTATCGATTGACAACGGATGATAATCACCATCGCCGGTTACAAGAGTTGGAGGCTCTAGATGAGAAGCGCCTGTTAGCTCAACAACGAATCGAGCTATACCAAGCACGTATCTCGGGAGCTTTTAACAAGAAGGTTAAAATCAGAACATTCCAAGTAGGTGATCTCGTTTTGGCAGTTCGGAGGCCGATGTTATGACTCACAAAACCGTCGATAAATTACAGCCAAAGTGGGAAGGCCTATTTGTCATCGAGGCTGTATTCTCCAATGGTGCTTATTGCCTCACAAAACAAAACGGAGACTTGCTCATGTTTTCCATCAACGGCAAGTTCCTGAAGAAGTATTATGTCTAAAACGACATCCTCCAAATCCCAGGTTGTTGAGTTATGTACCCTCTGGTACCGCTGAACTCACACTCTGACTCCGAATCTCCCAGATTGTTGAGTTATGTACCCTCTGGTACCGCTGAACTTATATTCTGACTCCAAATCTCCCAGATTATTGAGTTATGTACCCGCAGGTACTGCTGAACTTACACTCTGGTCACTCCAGATGAATCTATATCGCATCTTCTAGGTAGTAAGTCACGTATGATCATACCTCTAAACTTTCTTCCTAAAAGATCTCCTCCCTCATGATCCAATACCTGCACTTTCAGTGCATAAAAAGGGTAACAGATCCACAAAATTCCCGAAACAACCATGTCGATGCTACCTCTGAGTTGCTTTCACTTCCATCAAAAATAAACCGCCCCTCACATAGAACTTCCATGTCCTCATTACCTCTGAGTTGTTCTATGTACCCCTTCATGGTGTCCACTCCGACTACGTCCTCATTACCACTAAGTAGGAAGATTCCATCGAAGAAACCCTCATATTTACCACATCCTCATTACATCTGAGTAAATATGTTGATTTTCTCTCAACCTATTATCCGTATCCAAAACCAGGGTATACCAAGGGTAATATGTAGGAACGAAATAGTAAAGCGTAATACTCTAGAGGGGGGGTGAATAGAGTTGGCAGCAGAATAATGCTAATTAAAAAAGTTAGCAGCACAATCACAGAATATTAATCACAACTGAAATAAAGTAAAGACAGAGTTAAGAGAGCAAACGCAAAGACAGCGATGTATACTGGTATCCCTCTGTTGAAGACTAATCCAGTCGGTAGAAATCTTGCTACCAGTTGAATCCACTATTGGAAAAACCGCAAGTTTTCTTACGAAGTCCTTGCAACTTCTACAACGCGAGCTTTGATACGAAGAACTCGTCCAACTTCAAATGTGAAGAGGTATTCTTCAATCAAGCTTTCTGATTACAATCTCTCAGAAACTTCTAGACCGTACCGCACTGGCAAATTGACTAGAGGATTGTAACTGGCTTGGGATCTGAAATTTAAAGCTCTAGAAAACTCTTTGGAAGACTGAAAGCTTTAGATAGAGAGAAGATTGAAAGTGAATGAGTGAGTTGAAATGATCGAAATCCTTCTCTATTTATAGGAGTTCCAAAGGCAAACTTCTGACAGAATTCGGGCAGAATTCGGACAGAACTCTATGAGCAAATCTCGGTCAAATCCGCAACTGCAGGAGGACCAAGTTTCAAGGATTCAAAATCACAACGGCCACTAACCGAACTCTGGCCAAACTCTGGCCGAACTCGGTCCGAGTTCTGTCAGGGTTAAGTCAGGGTTTAGTTAGGGTTTTGAAAAAGCTTTTGGTGATCTTTGAAAACCTTTTTGAAAACCTTTTTGAGAGGTCATTTTAAAAACATTTTGAACTCATTTGAGGGTAGCCTATTTGCCAGTACGACTCGGTGTACAACATATTCCTAGACTCAAATAAAATGAAAAATACATTGCATAAGGAATTACAGACTCGAGTAGGCAAACAGATCTTCGGTCTTGAATTCAGTGGATAGCCAATCTTGATCATGTCCAAGAATCCGAGATGTCCCGTATATCCAGACAGAGTTTGATCAATTATTAAAATCAGGTTAACCATATGACCAATGGGCCAACAATCTCCCCCATTTTGATAATTGACAAACTATGAATGATATAACATTAAGCTTGTTCAAAAATATCAAAAAGTAGATGTAGAATTGTTCATATCCTGTATCCTCAAAAAAAATGTTAGATCTTTAATTTTCTCCCCCTTTGTCACTTAGCAAAATAATTGCAAAAGATAAAGCTCCCCCGCAATCAAATGCGTAAGTAACAAATAGTGAGAAAACTAATAAAAATAAGGCATAATACTAGAGAAATATCGCAGCATGTATAAAATCATCACAGGCATGTAATTTCACAGACAGTTAGAAAGAATGAAGCAACATAGAGAGATAGTGCTAACATAAACTGAAACTGAACCATAGTGATGAAATAAACTGGAATGCCATAAACTGAGGCAAAATAAAACATGTCCATGCAAATAAATAAGTACTGAAGCAAACTACAAAGTGCTGATAATAATCAAAAAGTACTGATAAAAACTTGGAATGTTGGAGCATTTCCAAGTGTACAATAAAATATCACTCAAAATCAGATAGTCACATCTCCTCATCATCATCATCATCAACATCATCAGCAGCTCGACCAGCATGTCCTGAAGGACCAGCTCCAGAGGTACCAGCGCCAGAAGGATGTGGAGGGGCGCCAGCATAGAACTCACCAACATAATCACGATGTGGAGCACGGTCAGGACGGTACCAATCATAAGCGTTACCGGGCTGGAAGTAGGCATGAACAGCCTCATCCTCACATCGGTAACCGGAGAAAGCTGGATCTCTAGGGATGGAACCGACAGAATGACCAGTCTGGGCGAAACGAAGATCAGCTAAGAAGTTTGCAAGTGCCTGATAGCGGGTGACGTCGCGGAACTCACGCTCGCGAGCCATGTCCGTCATCGAGACGTGCAAACCAGATAAATGCTGACGTATGCCCTCAAATGTCATGGCATACTGCTGAGGTGGTGGAGGAGGTGCAGTAGGAGGAGCTGTAGCAGTCATGCTACGACGAGATAACTGAAGAAACTTGGGCTCAGGGTCCTGAGTACAAGTCGACAGATCGATATCGAAGCGCTGAAAGATGCGTGGAAGAATCATCGCGTAAGATAGATTTCTATCTCTTGTACGACAACGACCCATCATCTGAATCATGGTCTTAGGGGCAGAAAATAGAATCCCCTTAAGAATGTGGTACATGGCGGACAGCTCAAGAGAAGTCACATCATCCTTGGAAGTGGATTTTGGAAGGATAGTGGAATAGATGATGCGATACAATTCATACTTAAATAAGTTCAGGTTGTTAGCCTTGAACTTTCCAGAGCGTACTCTATCAGGAGCACAGAGTTCCGCTTTGAAACTTGCGAGTGTCGTGCCTTCGGGAAAATCAAATTCAGTGATATCGACTAGCGGTTCACCTTCGTTAGGGATACCAAGGATCTCCGCTAAGAGGTTATCATCGAAATTGATATCAATACCTCCAACACGTGTGCTCACATCGAAAGTGTCTAATATGAGATTGTAATAAAATAATCTAATGGCATTAGTTGCTATAGGGAAGCATATTTGAACAAAAAGATGTAGCCCTAATGCCTCAAAGAAAAGGCGGTGGTCAGGAAATACAGTCCATTTGACTGGAGCACCTGTGCATATGGATCTCATGGAGAAGTCTCCATACCACAGTAGGGCTTAGTCTAGGGTTTGGAAGAAAAACCTGTCGAACGCACCGTCGTTCGTTTGGACTGGCGAGAAGAGGGAATCTGTATGCGGATGTGAAGATGACCCTTCCTCACTAGGAGTCGTCTTCTTCCTCTTAGATGGATTGAATTTGGGTGCCATTTGTGCAAATTGAAATAAAAATGCACTAATTAAAAAGTGGAGAAAGATGGAGTTATACCTCCCGAAATCAAAGTATATTGAAGAGGACGATGATCTCCGCACGATTCCAAATTTTAGAAAGATTTCACCACTTAGATTGGAAGGAATAGGGTGGTGAAGAACTAGGGTTTTGGTGCTCGATTCGGCTGCTGCTGCTGTTTGAAAGAAATTTGGAAGCAATGAAGAAGAGGGGCTCTCGGGTTCTAGATATAGCCTGATACCCTCAACCGAACTCGGGCCAAATTCGGTCAGAGCTCTGGCCGAATTCGCCTAAGGTTCTATAAAGTTGATTTTTGCCACTCTTTTTCATTGTCTTATTTCAAATATTTAATTCAAAGATTAGTTATTTTAGCCTTCAATTAACATAATTAATATTATTTTATGAATTAAATGTTGTTACACAGTAACTGTCTCAGATTAGCTGTAGGAGTACTGTCCCAGCTGGCGGAGGTTCACTGGGGAACTCTTAAGTACCGCTTCGCTTCAACCGTAGTTGTGGTGACAGATAGACTCTTTATTGGCTTGTCTCTAACACAGTTTTTGCGTAATGATATATAATCATAAAATAAAATTAATTAATATTATTGACGTCCAAAATTCCTAATTCTCGACGTAAATAATTGAAACGATCTTCCGCTAGAGGTTTAGTGAAGATGTCAGCTAGTTGATTTTCAGTATGTATGTACACAAGGTTTATATCTCCATTTTGATGATGATCTCTAAGAAAGTGATGTCGAATCTCGATATGTTTAGTACGAGAGTGACATACTGGATTCTTAGTCAAATTAATAGTGCTTGTGTTATCACAAAAAATGGGAATATGTGTGTAAAATAAATCATAGTCTTCTAGGGTTTGTTTCATCCACAAAATCTGAGCGCAACAACGTCCTGCGACAATGTACTCAGCCTCTGTTGTTGATAGGGCTACAGAATTTTGCTTTTTACTAAACCATGAGACTAAAGCCTTGCCTAAGAATTGACAAGTGCCACTGGTACTTTTTCTATCAACTTTGCATCCAGCAAAATCTGCATCCGAATAACCAATAAGGTCAAAGGACTTAGTTTTGGGATACCACAAGCCAACAGAAGAAGTACCCTTAAGGTATCGAAAGATATGCTTAACTGCGGACAGATGTGATTCCTTTGGGTTAGCTTGAAAACGTGAACACAGGCAAACACTAAATATTATATCTGGACGACTAGCAGTTAAATAAAGTAAACTACCAATCATACCTCGATACTTACGTGTGTCGACTGGCTTGCCTTGTTCATCTGAATCAAGCTTTGTTGAAGTTGCCATTGGAGTGCCAATAGGTTTGACATTGTCCAGATCAAACTTCTTTAGTAGATCTTTTGTATACTTGGCTTGATTTATGAACGTCCCATTATCAGTTTGTTTGATTTGCAGTCCGAGAAAGAATTTCAGCTCTCCCATCATGCTCATCTCAAACTCATTCTGCATACATTTAGAAAATTCTTGACACAGAGATTCATCAGTAGATCCAAATATAATATTATCAACATAGATTTGAATTAAAAGAAGTTTGCTATTAAAACACTTAAAAACAGTGTAGTGTCAACCTTACCTTTTGAAAAACCGTTGTCAAGTAAAAAAGAGCTTAAACGATCATACCAAGCATGAGGTGCTTGTTTTAAACCGTATAAGGCTTTCTTCAACTTGAAAATAAGATCTGGGTTTTTGTAATCCGTAAAACCTGGAGGTTGTGCTACAAAAACTTCTTCTTTTATAAATCCATTTAAAAATGCACTCTTGACATCCATTTGAAATAGTTTAAAATCATGAAAACATGCAAATGCACATAACATGCGAATGGATTCTAATCTCACAACTGGGGCATAAGTCTCATCGTAGTCGATACCTTCTTCTTGATTGTATCCTTGAGCTACGAGTCGAGCCTTATTACGAGTCACTAAACCATTCTGATTAAGTTTATTTCGGAATACCCAACGGGTGCCAATGACCGGATGATCAATAGGCCTGGGAACAAGTTCCCAAACTTGATTCCGTTCAAATTGGTTTAATTCCTCTTGCATAGCATCTATCCAAAAACTATCACTACATGCTTCATCAATAGTTTTGGGTTCTAGCTGTGAAATAAATGCAACACTAGAAACAATATCTCTACTGGATGTACGAGTACTTACTCCTTTGGTAATATCACCAATTACTAAATCTTTTGGATGATCAGCTGTAAATTTCAACCTTTTCGGTAGATTCTGAAGGTAGCTGGTTCCTGGATCTTCTCTAGGAGGTTCAGCTAGTGCAGAGTTTGGTTGAGAATCAGCTGGAGTTGTGCTTGGTACAGATGTATCTTCGTCATTGTCATCGATAGTCATTTGATTCAATTCATCAAAAGTGACATTGATTGACTCTTCGATGATCATGGTACATTTGTTGAAGACTCTGTATCCTTTGCTCTTGGCCGCATAACCTAAAAATATACCTTCATCGTCCTTTTCATCAAATTTTCCCAAATTATCTTTTGTATTAAGAATAAAATATTTACAGCCAAATATTCTAAAGTATGAAACAGATGGAATTTTATCAAACCATAACTCAAATGGAGTCTTCTTCGATTTGGGTCGAACTAGAACTCTATTGAGAACAAAGCAAGCTGTATTGACAGCTTCAGCCCAAAAATATTTGGGTAGACTAAATTGGTTTAACATCACTCTGGCCATTTCGGTTAGAGTTCTGTTCTTACGTTCCACAACTCCATTTTGTTGTCGAGTCCTAGGGCAGGAGAACTCGTGTATAAAATCGTGCGTGTCACAAAATTGCTCAAAATCAGCATTCTCGAATTCGCCTCCATGATCGCTTCTTATGCGAGTGATCATGTAACCTTTTTCATTCTGTACTTTCTTGCAAAAGGCAACAAATTCGGATAATGCATCATTCTTGCGTGTCAAGAAATATACCCACGTGTATCTAGAGAAATCATCTATAATTACGAAAGCATAAAGTTTACCTCCGAGGCTAGCAACTCTGCTAGGACCAAATAAGTCCATATGAAGCAATTGTAGAGGTCTAGTAGTACATACTGCGTTTACTGATTTGAATGTGGATCTGGTAGCTTTGTTCCTTTCACATTGACTGCATACCGAATCCTTCTTGAATGTAATGTCCGGTAAACCACGTACTAGATTCTTTGTGGATAATCTTGATATTGTATCCATATTAGCGTGACCGAGTCTCATATGCCACAGATGACTCTCATCACTCTTGGCCATTAAGCATCTACCTGAAATGTTAGTTTCTTCTAACAAATAGAAAACATATATATTGTCTTCCCTGATACCTTCAAAGATAGTACTACCAGTTGAGCTATCAACTATAGTACATTTGTCTTTGCCAAAGTTGATTCCATAACCATGATCAGCTAGGTGACTTATGCTGAGTAGGTTATGTTTCAACTCGGTAACCAGACAGACATCCTTAATCATAGGATAGGGAGACTTACCAACATCACCGATACTAATAATATACCCTTTCAAATTATTACCGAAGGAGACATAGCCTTCCTTCTTTTTCTTTGACAGTGTTGCAAATAGGGTAGCGTCACCGGTCATATGCCGTGAGCAACCGCTGTCGAGGATCCATTTGCTTCTAGCATGTGAAGGGTGTTCCACCTACAAAACAGTTTGCAGATGAAACCTTTGGTACCCATTTCTTGTAGGGTCCTGAATTGTTAGCTTTAGGTATCCAATCATAAACATTTAAATCAACAAGCTTTCTCATTCTACATGCAGATGATATATGACCAATGAGGCCACAATAATGACATTGTGCATGTCGAGTATTGAAAGCTGAGTGGTGTGCATGGTTGGTAGGTTTAGGTTTTCTAGTATAGAAGAAAGCATACCTATAATCTTGTTTGGGTTTAACCTTTTGGGGTAAAGGTTTTATAGGGTTAGGTCTGACAGTATTTGGCTTGGGAATGTTTCGATTTTTCGGTAAGTGACACGTGTTAGGGAAGGAAGCAGCAGGCTCAGGCTGTTTTCCTAACCTAATTTGCAATCTTTTGGAAGTGTTATACAACTTAGTATAATCAGAAGTAAGTGATTCTATTCTGATTTGTGCACATTGAAGACTTTTCTTCTCTATAGAAAGTTCTTCCTTGAGTTGGTCAATAATTTTGTCTTTCTCTTCAGATGACTTGGTAGTCTCGTGTAATAAGAGCTTTATTGAAGAAAGCTCACCAGACTCACTAACATTATTTCTAACCTCAGCTAGTAGGTCGGTAAGTCTACCTATTTCACCTTTGTACTCTTTGAGTACCTTCTTAGCGGTCTGATACTTACTACGAAGTTTTCTGTAATCGGTCATCAGGTCACTGAAGGCATCTCCTAATTGCTCAAAGGTGAAGTCATCATAAGTATCAACTACAGGTTCAGTAGGTACCTGATCGGATGCCATAAAGCATACGTTTGCAGCGTCTTCTGATTGTTCGTCTTCTGAGTCGCTGGCTTCACTTTCATGCCATATGCTGGTGTTGGCATATTTCCGTGATGTTGATCTCTTCAGGTTCCCTTTTTCATACCTGTTGCTCTTCTTGCTTGATGATGAGTTTGTGGGACAATCCTTCTTCATGTGTCCCTTCTTCTTGCAACCATAGCAGACAGCATCTTCTTGGTACCAGTTGTTGCTGTTGTTCTCTTTGACTCTCTTCTCATGTCTCATGAATCTTTTGAACTTCCTTGCTAGGAGTGCTTGATCTTCAGCGTCAGATCCACTGCTGTCTGAGTCATCTTCAGCGGCTTTTCTGTGCTGAGCCTTGAGAGCGATTGTCTTCTCCTTTGGTGCAGGCTCTTCAAAATCTTGTAGCTCCAGTTCATGAGTGAGTAGCTTACCCATGAGTACTTCGAGGGACATAGTTGTGAGGTCGTTCCCTTCAATGATTGCAGTAGCCTTTGGAATCCAGTTCTTGGTGAGCGCTCGCAGGAGTTTGCGAATCTTTTCATTGTTACTGTAATCTTTGCCTAGGGAGGACAAAGGATTTACAATATCCAAGAACCTCTCGAACATTTGTGTAACTGTTTCGTTGGGCTTCATCTTGAACGCCTCGTACTCTTGAGTAAGTCTGCTGACTTTAGATTCTTTGACTTGAGTCGTGCCTTCATGTGTGACTTCAAGTAGCTTCCATACTTCATTAGCCGTTGTGCAGATAGACACCCTGTTAAATTCAGTTCTGTCTAAAGCACAAAAGAGAGCATTAATGGCACGTGCGTCAAGACTGGCCCTTTTTTTTCTTCCTCTGTATATCTGCTATAGGGTTTTTCAACTAAAACTCCATCAACATTTATACGAGGTGGCTTCTGATAGCCATCAAGAACAATGGACCATAAATCAAAGTCAAGAGATTTCAAGAAAAAACTCATCCGTGTTTTCCAATATGTATAATTCGTACCATCAAACAGTGGGGGTCTGTTTGTGGCCTGGCCTTCACTTGTAAATTTCACAGTTGCCATGTGTTGTGCTATGATCTATATAACAGTTAAATAAAATGAATAAATAATTGCACTGTTACCTTTGCTTTACCTGTAACACCCGCTCTGATACCAATTGTAGGAACGAAATAGTAAAGCGTAATACTCTAGAGGGGGGTGAATAGAGTTGGCAGCGGAATAATGCTAATTAAAAAAGTTAGCAGCACAATCACAGAATATTAATCACAACTGAAATAAAGTAAAGACAGAGTTAAGAGAGCAAACGCAAAGACAGCGATGTATACTGGTATCCCTCTGTTGAGGACTAATCCAGTCGATAGAACTCTTGCTACCAGTTGAATCCACTATTGGAAAAATCGCAAGTTTTCTTACGAAGTCCTTGCAACTTCTACAACGCGAGCTTTGATACGAAGAACTCGTCCAACTTCAAATGTGAAAAGGTATTCTTCAATTAAGCCTTCTGATTACAATCTCTCAGAAACTTCTAGACCGTACCGCACTGGCAAATTGACTAGAGGATTGTAACTGGCTTGGGATCTGAAATTGAAAGCTCTAGAAAACTCTTTGGAAGACTGAAAGCTTTAAATAGAGAGAAGATTGAAAGTGAATGAGTGAGTTGAAATGATCGAAATCCTTCTCTATTTATAGGAGTTCCAAAGGCAGACTTCTGACAGAATTCGGGCAGAATTCGGACAGAACTCTATGAGCAAATCTCGTTCAAATCCGCAACTGCAGGAGGACCAAGTTTCAAGGATTCAAAATCACAACGGCCACTAACCGAACTCTGGCCGAACTCTGGCCGAACTCGGTACGAGTTCTGTCAGGGTTAAGTCAGGGTTTAGTTAGGGTTTTGAAAAAGCTTTTGGTGATCTTTGAAAACCTTTTTGTAAACCTTTTTGAGAGGTCATTTTAAAAACATTTTGAACTCATTTGAGGGTAGCCTATTTGCCAGTACGACTCGGTGTACAACATATTCCTAGACTCAAATAAAATAAAAAATATATTGCATAAGGAATTACAGACTCGAGTAGGCAAATAGATCTTCGGTCTTGAATTCAGTGGATAGCCAATCTTGATCATGTCAAAGAATCTGAGATGTCCCGTATATCCAGACAGAGTTTGATCAATTATTAAAATCAGGTTGACCATATGACCAATGGGCCAACATAATAGGTCCACGAAAAGTTTCCCAATAGAGCAAATACTACCAGCAAAAAATAGAGCGAATATATTCTATTCATTCAAAATCAGTTACATTCACAGGACTCTTCAGAAAAGAAGGATTGCATTGATATCCGAAAGAAGCGAAACATGAACTACAGCTAAAGACATACAGAAATATCAAAACAAAAAAACGGACATTTATGGGAACCCACAAATCCTAGTTGCGACGACGCATATGCCATTCCCTCAACCATCTTGCATATAAAGGATCTATTGGATTAAGATCCTCATCCAGAGCAGGAGGATCGGAACTCCCAGTACTACTACTCTCAGGCTGGGGCTCCTCCTTTATAGCAACTTCAATATTGGGAGTGTTCTCCTCCCCGATAGGTGCCAGCTCTTCTTTTTGTGCCTCCATGTCTGGTATTACCTCCTCCTTAACGAACAATGACTCCTGTTTGACGAAGGGAGGCAGCATCTCTTCCTTCATAAAGATCTCAGCCTTCGGCATGGAAGCTGCAAGAATAAAAGACAAAAGAAACAAAGTTAGAAGATGGACAACTTAGTGTTTCGAGGCTTATGCGGCTCAGATTAGCGCAGCTTCATACGACACTGTTTTGATGGAGCTTATACGGTTCTGCTTAGCGGGGCTTTATGTGGCCCAATCCAAATGAGCTTATGCGGTTCAGTGTTAAAAGTGCTTATGCGGCCCAATCATTCTCATGTAGCTCAAACATGGAGTATACCCCATGCGGGTCAGACATGAGAAGTTCATGCGGCCGATACGACATGGGCGGCTTCATCGTACTAAATTTGGGCAGTTCAATGAAGACGAAGGATGCATTAAAGGCTTGTGCATAAAACATGCAACAGAGCCATCTTTGTTAAGGGTTTTTGAAGCATACGATCCTCCACATAATTCTTACCAGCAATGGAAGGGTGGACGTCTGGATGAACTTCAGGCGCCACAGCCGACGAAGAAGCCGCTCCCTTACCCTTCGCCACAGAGGAAGCCTTGGAAGCTTTGGAGGCCATCGTTGATCGGTGATCGAGAGAGAAGACGACGACAAGAAAAGCTTGAGCAAGAAAGGGAAGTAAAGAGTCCCTCTCTCCCAAAACCACCATATTTATAGGCTGAAGGGGGCGTGAGGATCAAGGGACGCTTCGCATGACTTGCCGCCTAGAAAACAAGGCCGACTCTTGGGTTTCTAACCCCTGCATGGGAAAAGATTAATCCTAATCATTAAGGATTTAAAGCTGACCCTTGGGATCCAATCCAAAAAGACAGCTTCAAATCAATACGAATCAAGAGCAATAAAGAGATACCCACGTGGCACAGGACGATTATGCGGCTAAGAAGTCTATGCGGTCAGAGCGGTCCATGCGGTCCGAGCGATCCATGCGGCCAGAACACCCCGTGCGGCCAGAGAAGTCTATGCGGCAGGAAGAGCTTGTGCAGACATATCCGTGCTTCTTATTCAAAGTATTTTAATTTTGTAAATTGAAAACTTTGAAGGGGGTCTTGTAGAAGCATCGAAAGAAAATATGAATAAGTGCTTATGCGGCCAGGAAATTAGCCTCATGCGGCTCATAGCTGAAGAAGCCTTCATGCGGTTCAACAAGGCTCGAGCGCTTCATGCGGCTCAAGAAAGATGAAGGGGAAGCCCGTGGCCTCATGCAGCGGGCCATAAATGCTCTGAGTAGATGGCTCATTAATTATCCTGACACAATGGCAGCTCTGACAATGACGGATTGACAGCTCTGACATAAAGCTGCAATGATGACTCTGACATAATGGCGCGCTCCTAGGGAAACGAAGGAAATCTTTACAGCTGGCACGATCCATTTTCAAAACTCTTTCTGCAGCTCGGTTACAAGTACGTTTATGCGGCTCAGTTGTAAGGGTCTCTATGCGGCTCAGTTACAAGAGCCTTCATGCGGCTCAATTGTAAGGGCCTCCATGCGGCCCAGAATAAAGGATGTCCCTGCGGCTCAAACTAAAGGATGTCCATGTGGCTCGAATTAGATGACGTCCATGCAGCTCAAATTAAAGGATGTCCATTCAGTTCAGAGTGAAGGACTTCCATGCGGCTCAAACTAAAGTACGTCCATGCGGCTCGAATTAGAGGACGTCCATGCGGCTCAAATTAACGGATGTCCATGCGGTTCAGAGTGAAGGACTTCCATGCGGCTCAGATCAAAGGACTCTCATGCGTTCGATTAAAGGCCATGCTCATGCGGCTCGCAACAGTTAGGACACGTGGCAGGAATTAATTAAAGCCCAACAATTCAGATTTTTGGCGATCAACATAATAGGCAGTTGGGACACGTGGCAGGAGATTGGCCAAGATTTATTTACTCGAATTTGCTGATATCAACAAATCATCATGATGCAGATTTATTATAATCAACATTAACTGCCCATGTAGATTTGTTGCAATCAACATTAATTGCCCATACAGATTTGGTGCAATCAATATTAAATGCCCAGATTTACTACAATCAATATTGACATCCCAGATTGATTTTTCAACCAATAAGATCAAGGCTAATATTCAACAAATCCTTAACCGTCCACTTTTTAAGGAGCAATCATTGTAAACCCTACTTATCACACCCCACTCCTATAAATAGCAAGGTGCCATTCCCTTGCAAAAGGGAGAACAGAGAGGCCTAGAGCACAGAAGAGCAGAGAGGAGCGCAGAGAGAGAGGAGAGCAGACAAAGAAACACAGAGGCACGCACAAAGAAAGCGACGGCGCACAAAAGAGTCTCCCCATGCATCCCGAGAGCATTTCTTCATCAGAGCCAAGGCTACGTCCGATCGTCCAAGGAGTAAGGCAGAGTTGCCGTCTCTCTCCCGAGCCTCTACTGTCACCCCCCAGAATAAAAAATAAACAATTGTACTTAGATTGTTGTACCTAGGTTTTCATTCCTAGGCTTTCTTTGTACGAGCGAGTTTGTATTGTGAGTCTAAGTTCAGTCCTCCCATAAAACTGTTCTGTACTTTTACAATTAATGGCAAACAGCATATGCATAGGAAAAACATATAGAGGCTATCTTGTATAGGCTATATGCCTATAATCAATATAGCATACAATATACAACATATCCATAGGAAGCTATATATACACATTGCATTCATTCATACATTACTTTATATATATACTACATACATTATATATCACATGTATATATATATAGAGAGTTAGAGAGTGAGATAGTGTATAGTGTCAAGGGGGTTAGGCTAACAAGGTATCAATCATTCACATTAACATATATACATACCTATATACTCAATGAATATACAGCCTACTTATATTTGCATTAATTAAGGTATCAATTATATATACATTTTCATGCTTGCATATATGTATTTTATATATATATATATATATATATACATACATACATATATACATATATACATATATATATATATATAAAATATATATATATATATATATATATATATATATATATATATATATATATATATATATATATGTACATAGAGGGCAAGGAAGGGGGTTTTAGTTGAGTTCAGTTATGATGCAGTGTAGGTAATGTATGCATGGTTCATAGAGTGCCACAGGTTCAGATTATATAGGGTTAAGGGTCAATATTTAGTACATGGGTTTAAGTTCATATTTAGTAAATGAAATATGTAAAACAATGACAGGTTAGGTAATACATAGGTTCCAATTTTGGACAAAGTAATGTTCAGTTTAAGGAATTAAGTTCAGTTTAGGTAATTGAATGCTCAGGTTAATGCAATACCGAGTTTTTAGAAAATCAAGCCAATGCTCAAACCCAAATAACAATCAAATGATCATCCCTATTGCTCCCATAGGCAAAAACCTAATACAACCCACATGTTCACATATTAATAACAACAATTTAATCATTTATTAACAGTTTAAAACCTAAACAAACTCAAATGTACTGAACAGTATAGTTCAAAATCCGAGTGTCATAACACACTCAAAAACATATCAAAATCAAAGCAATTTTCTCATGAAACCAAACACTCATTACACACATATATCCCAGCATGATTTAACATGAAAAAGCATATAAGTTATCATTTGAAATTGGATTTGAAAATCAGATAAATGAATACTGATACTGTACAGTATCAGAAACTTAGGGGAAACACAATTTCATATAAAAACACAATTTAATTCTCAATTAAATGTTTGGTAAATATTAGTGCACATGTATATGTGTCATACATGACAAATTGTGTCCACCAAAACAAGACACGACGTGTCCATACCCATACGAACACTCACAGACACACGCACAGACATACAGTCTCGTACACGCGTGTGTGTCGATCCAGGACACGATACACGACACGTGACACCTCGTACTCGAGTCCACATATTCGCCAGGGGTAGAGCTAGAGGGTAGATACCCTGAATCGAGTCCAAAACGTTTCTGTGCGTGACATGACTCACGTATCAGTCGAAGGAAATCGGCTGAACATTGTTAGTGCAAAACGTGTGCATGCGTGAGAACGTGTTCGACACAAATCTACTGGACACGAGGCTTGGGGGCAGACATGTCAGTCATGTCCCCCACCTTCCTGCCAAGTGGCAGCTGCCCACATGGCCTGAGCAAGAAGAAAAGCTCCTCGAGCAGCAGGGCACTGCTCGTGCGTGCTGCGAGCTTGTTCGTGTCCTGTTTGGACACGAACACGGCTCAAAAATCACCTCAGTCTAGTAGGGAATCAATGTACAGATTTAAATCAACAAATTAGTTTAAACACAATTCAAAAATAACAATTAAAATTCCTTTATGGCATTTCAACAAACACATGCAGACACCTACTGATACGTGTCCGATACAGACAAAAAACGAAACCAAATCCTACCAAATTTCACATACAGCTAGGGGACACCTAGATCTATGCATCCATGCAGAGAAATCGAGAAATAGAGGTGATTTGAATAGTTTACCTATTGAATGTCAACTCAAGAAAAAGCCCCAATAATGAAGGATCCCACTTGCAACTCCCAAGCCTTAAATTTCACCAAAGCTGAGATTATACAATACCAACAGTAAATAGGCATGGATTAGATCCTATTACAAAAGACTAGGGTTAAAAAGGAAGAGAAATAAATAAAATAGGAAGAGTTGAAGAATGGACAAACCTTGCTCTTGCCAAAAATGGATGTGGTGTAAAAAGAGGCAAAAAAGGAATAAGAGACATTAAATAGAGGGGGGATCCCTAGGCCGGCCACAAATAGGAAGAATTAGGGTTAGGGTTGATGACTAATGGGCTTTGGGCCAAGTGCAAGGCTAAATGGATCAATCTCTTAGTCAAAAACTCATGCACCTAAAACACCTAATCTCTCTATGAAACTTTGTCCAAAATAAGTCAACTTGTGTCGACTTAAGTTAGACTAGGGTCCACACCACGCTAACCAAGTCATCAAAGTCAAAGTCAACATCTAGGCTAATCTCCAAAGTCATAACTAGCAAAAGTCAAAAATAACAATCATCACTCAAACAATTTACAATTAATTCCAAGAAACCAAAATGGCCAAAATACCCCTAGGCCAAAAATGATAAATAAAACATCATAATCACATGGTTAGGCTCTAAGTCAAGTAGTCTCTAGGGTTTCACTAACAAAACTCCAAAATCATAAATTACCAATAAAATAGTTTTAAAAATAATTAAAAATCACCAAAAATCATATCATGATTTAAATAATATTATTAAAAGATTAAAATTTAGAAAATTTCAAAATTACCCTAATTTAGAAAACTGGATGTTACAAGTGGGTTCGAGAGCTCGTGGATACGACACGAGCCACGACACATCTCGTGTTCGTGTCCACACGTATCCCACATGTAGGGCTACACAATGGACACAACACGAGGTATCCACGTCGTGTCTAGGACTGACACGAACCCCGTAACAGAACACAAAATCCGCCTGTGCACAGTCAGTGTAAATTGCGTGCACGCACGATTTTGTGTTCGACACGCATCTAGTCGATACGAAACTTGAGGGGGGGCTTGTCAGTGGTTGCCCCCACCTCTGTGTCAAGTGGTTCGTGTCCACGTATCCAATTCATGGATAAAACACTGTCGGGTAGCAGGGGACTGCGACACGGTCTCGTGCTGAGGTTCGTGTCCAGATTTACGTACGGATACGGGGTGAAACGTGCTCAAAGCTAAATATTTGTAATCCTAACATATATGGCTACAAAACTATTCAAACAGAATTAAAAATAATCAAAAACAAATCCTTTGAGGTATTTCATAAAATACCAAGAACAATACTTCGATACGTGTCCGATACACGTATCAAATGGACACCAATTCCTACCAAACTACATCTACAGGTCCATGGTGCCTAGATGCATGCTATCATGAAGAGACAAAAAACATTTAATAGGATTTGGTGGCATTTACCTATTGGAAGCAAATCTCAATCAAAAGCCCCAAAATGAGAAGTCCTCTTCCAATAGCAATGGCCAAATAAGCTCCAATCTATGCAAGCAAGCTTCCTTCAATCTCTACTCCAGAAATGAATCCAAATGCAAGTGAGTAAGATCAATTTGGTGAAGGAATGGTGAGATTTGACAATTTGGGGAAGAAATATTAGGGTTTCAAAAAGGAGGATTTCCAAAAGAGGCAAGTGTCAAATAAGAGACATTATATAGGGGGTTGGAGGCCTCTATATGGCTGCTATGGCCAGCCACATTTAGTGAATTAGGGTTTCTAGGATGTGGGTTGGGCTATGGGCTAGTCACTTAGCTAGTTGATTAAGCCTTCTAGCTAAACGGCCCAACTACCAAAGAGACCCATTCTCTACATGAACCCAAGTCAACTTAAGTTAGATTAGGGTCTAAACTAAAGTCCATCATGATAGTTAGGTCTCTATAGTTAGGTTCAACCACTAGCTAGCCTCTAAAGTCTCGACTAGCAAAAGTCAACAATCACAATCATTAAATTAAATAATAATAAAATAACTCAAAAATTACAATGACTAAAATACACTCAAACTAAAATGTGGTAGTGACACCACCTAAAGAGAAAGGTGAAAAACAAGGCTCGAATCGAGGGTTCTATTTGTGAAGCCTATGTTCTCGACAAGATTACAAACTTCTTCTCGATGTATTTCAAGACACATGTTGCTACTAATAGAATAAAAGCTTCGAGAAATGATGATGGATATCTTGAATCTAATGATACAATACAGAAAATCTTCAATGCTTTCTGAAAACCTTCGGGGAAAATGAAGAAAATATATCTGAATGACGAGAAACTTAGGGCTGCTCAATTATATATATTAGTCAACTGCAATGAGCATGAAGTGGAGAAGCTCGAGGGGTAAGTAACTAATACGTCCACGTTTAAGTCATCTATGCATGTAATTGTATCCAATATTATTATTACAATAATAGGATGATGTGTTATTATTTTCAGCACATTTAATGATGAGGTGAGGTCGAGTAGACCGTACATAACAGATGAAGAACTAGAACAGGAAATGAGACATCATTTTCCTTTATAGTTGAGTGCATATGTAAGGACTCGGTAAAATATTTTTTGTATATGCACTTTACACAGTAATTAACGGAAAGCTGAATTTAATTTCTTATCATGTGGTATTTAGGTCGATCGTCCGGACGCAACACTAGAGAATGAATCTATTAGAACTCTATCCAAGGAGCCAATTTATTTTGTCAAAATCTGGCCAAGCTATTGTGTAATGAGTTTAGGTTCTAGTCAATAAATTCTCCGATCAGAGAGAACTTTTCGGATCTTGATTCGACAAAAAATAGTTATTCGTGTATCAGATCTACAAACTACAAATATGTCGATCCAGGCAATAATTGTTATGGCGTCTTACGAGAGATTGTGGAGTTGACATATAACTACGGCATAGAGCCAGCTAAGATCGTGTTGTTCAAGTGTGATTGGTTCGATCCGACCCAAGATCAAGGTTGGAAAATTGACAAGCATGGACTTGTGGATATTAACTACCGGCATCGATATCAAGGATACGAACCATTTATCCTAGCAAGTTAGGCTCAACTCATTTACCTCACTACTTATCCTAGACGGGGAACAACTAGGTTGGACTAGTGGGCAATATACAAGACTAAAACTATAAATACCTACGATGTTGATGAAATAGTTTATTAGGTGGACGACCTACCTCTCGTAAAAAATACAGTTGACGTGGACACAACGAAAGAGGTTCCACCGGTAGAGGAGCATCCTGTGCCGGTAGAGGTTTCATCGGTAAAGGAGCATCCCGAGCCGGTAGAGGTTCCACCGGTGAACGGAGTGCTACTCCGTTATTGGATCGATGATGGTTCTGAACCCTCGTCTCCTAGTACTCCAGTATACCAACCAGTCACATCTCCGACTGTGTCGACGGTACGTAGCAGTACTCCCGGGACGGGCAGTTCCAAGCCTGAAACTACCCCGTCCAGCATTCCGAGTGCTGACGACACTATAGAGACGGAGGAGCGGGTGGAGGAGGTCGCACCTACTCCATCTTTATATGATCCATGTGATCCCCCATGCGCCCCTCCGACGAGACGAGGATAGAGATTTGGTCCGATGGGCCTACAAAATAAGTTAACTAGTTAAATTAATTTATAAATATATCTATATATTCATGAATATAATTATTGTTGTGTAGATATCATCTCTCGTCAGTTCAGAGGGCATTGGGGCTTGAGGTCCAACTACGATGGCCCTTGGATTAACTATTCGGATGCCTCGAACGAAAGGAAGGCATTCTGGTTTACCCACTTCAAGGTAACTAAAGTATATTGCTTTTAGTATAAAACATCTTTTAGGCATATTATATAACTAACTAATTTAATTCTCGTGGAAGCATATTTTTATCCACCACACCAGACTGAAATGATCGAGAAGCAATTTCCTGTCGTTGCCGTCAAGTTGATCCGGGATGCGATCGACGACCAGAAGGCTCGAGAGCGCTCTGGAAGAGCGATCCAAGGTTGGATCACGTCCGAGCAGTGGACTGCGATGAGGGCTGGATTCGACGATCCTAGGTACAAGGATTGGTCGGAGAAGGCGAAGGCGGTTAGGACGAGGACAGGAAAGTTGTGTGGGGGCTCGATTCCTATGACAGAACATTTGGGTCGTCTGGTATATATTTTACTGTAATATATTATTTTAATGAAAGTAGGAATAAAAAATTTTATTTTAAAAAAAATAAATTATTCACTACAACAGAAAAGTGTTTTAACGACACTCGAAAAGTGTCGTTAATGACTTTCTACGACACTTTTTTGGTGCTGTCTAGAGGGGGTGTCATAGAAATATTTTTTCTTTCAACGATACTTCAAAAGTTCCATGTAATAACTTTATGACGATACTTTTTGAATGTCGTGTAATGCTTATTTCATAACACTTTATTGATGTCATCTTAACATCCTTCAATGACAGCAAATAAGTGTCATCAAAATTATAACACTTTATAAGTGTCATCTACAAACATTCAATGACAGTTAATAAATGTCATGGATAAATTTTTATGGCACTTTTTTATGTGTCATATAAAGATTTTAGTCACGACACTTTATAAGTGTCATCTTAACATGTATCGTCAAAATTATGACACCTTGTAAATGTCATCTAAAATCACTCATTGACATTTAATAAATGTCATGAATATTATTCATAGCACTTTTTAATTATCATGTAGACCGAGTTGAACGGCAAAATTTAAATGCCTTCAAAACATCTTCAATATATAACCAAATTCAACCAAGATCACAAATAGTTAACCAAAAGTAATATATTAAAAAACTTCATCCTGTACAAAATATTAATAAAATATTACAAGAATATAGTATTCAACTTGTTTGAGACTAACAAAGTGTATCACATAATATGCAAGAGTACTACTAATACTACTTCTTAACGTCATCATCCGAATTAGGATCATGCCTTGAGGACCATAATAAATTGGTAAAAGTGAATTTCTGTCATGAGGAACCTGAAAAAGAAAGAAAGGTTCAACTTATTAATCGTTAGATGAAATTGTAAGAAATTAGAAAGAAAATAAGCATCTTACTCTGGCAGCCCCCAACTTTACTTTCAAATTCCTTTTTCTCAAACTCACCTTAAAAAGGTTACGAGGATTTGTGAGCAAGCTCATACCTACCTTTTAACCTACCCTTTAATGTAGGATTAGTGTGATTGTTCACAGGATAGATCATAGCCATTTACCCAAACTTGAATGTAGCATTAGTCTTGATTACAGTAATTAAACTTGAATGTAGCATTAGAATAATTGTTCACATGATAGAACTATGAATGTAGCATTAGTCTTGATTGTTCACAGGATTGACATCCATTTTCTTAAACTTGATTGTTTCCTGAAGTATTCCTGGAGTTAGTTTAACTGATTGCTTTTTTTTTCCTAGTAAGATTAATTTCTTCATGGAATATCATAAAAGACCAACATTGAAGACTGGGAGACTGAGGATAGGTTAGGACATACACTACTAAGTATCAGTAGACAACCAAGACTAATACAGAAAATTGAACTAAGTATCTGAAGAATCAAACTTTGGAACAATAACAAAATTACATGCTCCTTCAAAGAGCACAAACTCTAATGGAAAAACAAAATTGTACCTGGACCAACTTGTTAGTCTCATTTTTGACATTATCACTGAAAAAAGTTTTACCGGTCAAGAACATAGCAACCTATTTGTAATCACCTGAAAAATAAGCAAGGAAGGCTAAGTCATTACCACAGATCGATGTATATATACTCACTACAAAAGAATGTAGCCTTCTTTGTAAATACAATAGAATGGAGTATCTAAATCAACATTAATATATTTAAAATATTTTCAGGTACAACAAAGGGAAGTGAACAGACTAGTATCTGCAAATCTGCATTCAGCTTGTATTGCTTCATGAGTGATATGAGAAAAGAACATTCGAATGTATTGTATATATATTGTTGGAACCTGAATCAACTCCTTTAACATATGTCTTCCATTCGAATGTATTGCATACACGTTGGAACCAGAATCAACTCTTTTAACAATCTGAATTTAGATCACTCATGAAGTAGTACATTCTCGTGGTCCCATGGTAAAGAATAAACTCTTTTAACTATATGACACACTCCATCATTCAACTAAAATACTCCAAACTAACTAGTAGTAGCATATTTCTACCAGATGATACAACAGATCACTCATGAAGCAACTATATACACATATCAACAACAATACTGCACTTTTTTCACCCATCCCATGCCCTACCCGTTGTACCTATCATTGCTAGCCTCTGCTGCTAAATAAGATATATACCAGATAGCAAAAGGGACAAACAGAGTATAATGTATTCACATAACCTCTCCTGCTAAATAAGTAAGATGCTAGTTAGATATGGATACAATTTGCTACAGCAAATTAAACCATCTTAACTATCATTTACCTATTTTCAATAAAAAATATCATTTTATCTCTTCTTCTAAACTCTTTATAGTGTAAGACCAGCTCACGGCACAGTGACAACCAATCATTGTGACCTCATTTTAAAAGGTTTTTTATGCTCTATAGCCAACCACATTATGAAATGGGAGAGGGTTCATCCACAACACTTGGCCTCAAAAAATGAGTTAGGAAAAATAAGAATCAAACCTAAAGTTAGAGCTTATATTTCACCAAGAAGATATGAAACTGAAAACTGGAAAATACATTGATGAACCTAACCAATTGCATCGAGTTTCATCTAAAACTTTTGGCAACAATGCTTTAAACTTTTGTTATTACAATTTAAAAAGTTGAAGAAGAAAAAAAAAACTAAAGTTATCACATCACAGATGACAAAGCATAGAAAACCCACTAGCACCATAATAAAGTTATCACATCAGTATATGACCCATGAATATTATCACTCTTTTAAGTAAACCTTTGTCGCTAGAAAATATATCTTTGGACTTGGCCTACTGTATAGGCATTATTGACTGAATTCAATATATGACCCATGACAATTAGCACTCTTCCTGGATCAATTATGGTCTCAATTGCCATGCACATTCTTTTGCCAATATTGATAATATAACAACATATCTGTATAACAAATTTGCCTAGAATAATTTGGAATTTTATCAGTGAACATTCTTATCATGAACACTCCATCTAATGGAAGCCCACCAAGTTACTAAAACATGAAACATGGACCTATTTTAGTTATATTGATAGGACATAAGTTCTGCAACATCCTTTCATGAATTTTCTATTGCTACATATGCTTGAAAGGGGACTATATCTATATCTAATTAATTTATGCAGCTTCCTGTTGAGAGAAACTTGTTGAAATAAGAAAAGTGATGTTTAGGAGCTATGTCCATCAGACTATGTTAGAGGGATAAAATGTTATGATTTACATGGCTGCACTTCTCCCCATTTTTATTTGTCCATTTTGTTCTTTCTTTCATAAATGCCTAACTCCTTGTTGTCTGTTCTTCTCCTTTGACCTCTTATTAATCCTTCATCCATTGTTTTTTACTTGGTTCCTGGAGAGGACAATTCTATCATTTTTCTTTCGCCCTCGAACAGAGAGTCAACGAGATTGTATAAACTCCTATGCTTTCATAAAAGGAAAATTCCTTGCCACACTACTTTTCTCAAACTGATTTACAATGAGAAGGCATAAACTCCTATGTTTGTTGCCTTCTGTCAAACTCATTATTTGCTATTTGTAGCATTCATTAGTTTAGAGAAAAATATTTTGATTCATGTATCAAAGAAGGTACAAGAGGTGGAGGAATGATGTTATCTGGGTAACTCAATTTGTTGTGTCATTCAACTTCACATAGTGTCATACAATTCGAAAAAAGATGGTTACAATATACTAACTTGCATATCTTAGTCTTAGAATAGTAGAAACCAAGTAGACAAGGCAATGACACTAGCAAATAGGCATCACATGTGTATCTGTCTAAAGATGATGCAACTAGGTATGAATATATGGTAAGTCAAAATAAGAAAATAATACCACCCAAAAGCTAGTTGGACTCATGTTAGGAAGCTTGGGTGTCGGCCGAAGGAGTTTACAAAATAAAGTTCCACATACATATTAAGATTACCAAAAGAAAAAATATATATGTTCATGTACTGCCTCTGCTGACTATAAACTATAACATTTTAGGCCAAGTATAAATTGTTTTAATAATTAAGAAGCCAAATTTTCGTAGAGGCTGATCCAAGTTTTTTGTTAAGAACACCAATGACAAGTATTTACCATAATAAACGTAATTTGATTTTTGAAAAAGAAACCCAATGGCGCACCCTATAAAGCTATTATATGATCCTTAAAATATGATACCCAACTCAACTACATGGAAGCATTGAGCGGATTGATGCAATAATGCAATGAATAAATTGGCATAAAAAGCTTAGAGAAGTAAGCATACTATATGAAGCACAACAGCATAATACAATGACACTGCATTAACACACCCGTATTCACCAATATACATTTGCTATTTCAAAACATAAACTAATATATCATGCATGGCCAACCATTTACGAGGATACAAAAATAACACGGCATTATACAAACACCGTGCCTTGGAATGAAGACCGATTTTGGAGTCTATCAACAAGCATGAGATGGACAATTCAGTACTACTTAATTGTCCTCGCTTCCTACATTACCTACCATTAGCCATACATAATTACTATTTGGATGGTAAAAAAAAAACTTGATCTGAACAGTGTACCTTCTACGGCTCAATTATGACATTTCAAAACTAAATAATTCAATTTAGTGAAATTGAAGAGCAAATATATAAGAACTTCTATTGGAAGTGAGATCGTACCATTCACGGTAGCATTTCATACACGTCATGGTTGCAGTTTGGCAAGACAATCTTGCTATTCATCTCCATGCAGATCCCACATTCCTCCTCTCTTTTAACGTCTATATATGAAAACTGGCGCCTCTCATCCTCATCTCTCCTCATATACCTTTCCATACACAATGCTTTCTATTTTTTCTCTTGCATGTCGGTTATCCCATTATGTAGCTGCATCAAAGAAGGAAAAATCATAGCTGACACCAAAACAAAGAGCAAAGAGTCAACAAGATTGTAACTTCAAATCAGAAACCTCTAACCTAGGAAGCTCATATACTCTCAAGAACATGCTAAGACAAGACAAAATCAATTGAGTGTCCATGTCACCGTGTTTGTGTCATGTATTTGTACCATGCAACATAGCCTCTTAACAGAACAAGTGCCAAAATCAATTACCATAGGATCTTTGATACTTGCTTTTCTTTCATGGGTCGACATGGTCGTAGTTCCGTCCACATAAACCTATACTGGAAGAATTCTTCAGTCAACAAAATGGAAGCTAAAGACATGAACTTGAGCAAGCGTAAAAGAAACCCTGAACCTTATAAATCAGAATTCGAAGCAGCTAGAGAGTCCTACAATGTGTACTTTTGTGTTGGAGGATGCAAATAAGAACAGTTCTAGGATCTTACCGATACACAACCGTAAAAACACTGATCCTAGAATCCCCAACCTGAAGTTCGACAAATTCGAACTCATGAACCTCCTTTGAGACATATCAACAAACACATGGTGAGCGGATCGTACAAGAATAGTTCAGAGAACAACTAATTTCAATGGATTGATTAGAAAGAAAATAAGTTCGAATTAAATGAAAAGGAAAACAAAATCGAGTCACAATCAGGAAAGAAATAAATATGAACTTACTGCAATCAGGAGGACCTCGATCTGATCTCATCGAATTTAATAAAGCATATGAATGGTTACCGTCGGCCACCGACAGTGCAAAGACATGGATGGTATATCGAAATGAAATGGAGAAAAGTGTTCTCCACCTTGCCGCATAGGTCAAGGTTAGCCGTGGCCATGAGGGCGATACATCAGCACGACACCCTGGCTGACCCCGTTCGTGTCGGAGGCATGAGATCCGACATAAGAGTGCTCCTGACGAGGTTAGAATAGCTACGTACTGATGAGGGCATTGTTGATTTTGAATCGAGAAAGATTACAGAAAGGCCAAGCACGGAGGCCTTGTCCCAAAGCTCTGAGACGGTGATGACAAGATTAGGGAAGAGAAAGGAAGAAGAGAGAGAGAGAGAGAAACCAAAAGCAAAAAATATAAGAGGAAGTGTTATGGCTGCCATTTTTTAAAGCAGGCGCGGTGAAGGCGAACACCATTTTTTTTGCCGAAGCGGTAAAGTAAAAATAATGGGGGAAAATGAAATTTGATACCACTTTTCAACTGATGTATTTAGCATTTGAAAAAAATTTGGGGAAAACAAAATTTAAGACGACACTTTTTAAGTGTTGTATTTAGTATATAATATTATACGGCATTTTCAAGTGTCCTTAAAAGTGTTGTTAAATTTATATTTATGACATTCTTATAAAAGTGTCATAGATTATGATAAATAGTTAATTACGATGACACATTTTAGTAGAGTGTCATCACAATAAAGAATTAACGACACTTATTTAGTAAGTGTCGTAAAAAAAGTGTCATTATTAACATAATTTGTTGTAGTGATTATAACAGATAATCAGGGATGAGGACGCCAACATGGTGACCATCTTCCTGGCCACCCAACGGAAGGACGGAAAGCTCATCGATGATAGGGCCCGCAGAGCTATGTAAGTATTACTTTACGTGTCACTAACTTTAGTATAAATTAAGAAATATACAATATATATCCAAAGATGGAGAACAACTAGGTTGGTAGTAAATATTATGCCTATCGAGATGCGTACTTTTTTAGGATGAGTATCCTAGGCTAGAGCGTGAGATTAACTAGTGAACCTGTAGAGGGAGGGGCTGGTACTTCCTCACAGCCCCCTCCAGTTCGGACGTTGGACAAGCTCTGGATGACGTTGTTGGTGGTCTTCAGAGAGTTACGTACTACGGTACGGGATCCTATGACACCTTTGTGACGACACAGTCATCTAGGGCCCCCTTTGTCAGTGTACATTCTCCACATCTCTCACAGGAGTTAGCCCGAGTGGAGAAACTTTGTCGCCATGTTACAGAGATGCGTGACGAGCTATTGCGAAGGATTGCAGAGCAGCCCAGTCTCAGCCGCAGATGAAAGATACGGTACTCACCGCATAATTTGATATGACCGAGCACACCATTAAGGAGACGAGGGAGAGGACGGATCATGCCATTCAGGCGGTACAGGAGAGAAAGATCTTACCATTTAGGCAGTGGAGGGGTTGCAGGTCGCCATGGGCGATCATCTTTCGAGGCTGGCGGCTGTTAAGGATTCTACCAACTCTAAACTGTTAGCCATGGAGCAGACGCTTCTTGGTCGTGCGTCGGCATCCACACCGACTGTATCAGTTCTACTGTCTCCTCCTCCTCCTCCTCCTCCTCCTCCTATTAATGAGTCATCAACGGTGATGCTGACACTGGCACAGTTTATGTTCATGTTGTCCCAGATGCAGGGACTGCCTTCTCCTCCTTCTGACTAGGCGTAGTCCTTTATTGGACTTATTTTTATGTCTTGTGTTGTTTGCTGACCCATTATTGGGTCTTTATGTATTTATTTTATTCATTTAGTGACAGTTTGTGTTATAAAAACATTATTAGACAAACTCTTTTTATAGCCGTTTGTGTAATATTAAAACAATATTGGACAAACATTGTTAGACTAACTCTTTTTATTTGTTTACCGGTGTTGAGTTTTCCACCGAAGGGGCCGACGAACCCAGGTAACTCTACCGAGGGTTGCCCCGGGTCTATTATTTGTAAACTGTCATTTAAAATGTAGGCAGATTCTGGATGGAAAAGCAAACAGAATCCTATTTTTTAAATATTTTTGAAAGTTAGCGACGCATAGCTACGTTTACCGACAAATAACGACACAACTATACGTCACTAACGTGTATCAAGATGTCGCTGACCTGCAAAGTAAACATCGCAGACAGTTACTAGACGTCGCTAAGTTGCTGATATGGCAAACTTGCCATGACAGCAAAGTAGTCTACTAACGTCGCAAAGGACATCGCTATTCATGTATCCGAACGTCGCTAGCCTGTAAAGGAGACATCGTTGACAGTCGTCGGACGTCGCTAATATCGTGACATGGATGTCAAAGCATGAGAAAAGTGCAGACATATCAAAAGCGCAGGTGGCGTTCTCACTATACATGGCTTCACAAAAGCACATGTACCCCAAAAGCACAGAAAGACAACTAAAGTCACACAGACGAACAAAAGTGGTACATAAACAGTTCTTTATTAAAATTATATCTACAAAAGGTCTATTACAGATTCTTCATGATTACATATAAAGGACTAAAATACCTAAAAGAAGTCAATAAGGGGGTTAATCTTCAACATGCATGCGGCCCCCCAGATGCGCTGTACTACCTCGTCAGAGTGAGCCACTTCCTGAAGTAGCTATTGGCCCGAGCAAGAACTCATCCAACCGCGCAGGGTGTGCCACCGCCATTAAACAGGGAAGAGCACAACTTGTGGCTCTTCGGATTGGCAATCAATCCAAACCCAAAAGCTTGGATCTCGAAGACCTCCAAGCTGTTGTTCAGGTTCGAACTCCTTACGCCAAACGCTCAAGTACATCTCAAAACTCAGCATCAGTTCTTCTACAAAGACACAGCTTCTTTGAACGAAGGGATCCACAACCAACAGTCGACTTGTGCAAGGCCAAAGGCCGTTCGAAGCTAAGTTGGGATCGAACATGACGGTGGAAATGTTAAGAGAAAGAAGACACAACCCTTCTGTAATGCCCCAGTCCCAAAATATGTAGGACTAGGAATGTAGACATGCCAGCTGTATTCATACAAAATACGGGGCCTTGTATGAATACATAAGCTGTAAAATATAGTAATCCAAGACAAATTTAATCGCATCCACAATAAAAAGAATAATAATATAAATATCAACTCGAATATTTATGATACAATTGTTGGACGGAGACAAAGTCCACTACCAACTATCACAATAAAAGAAATGTACAAGAATTGATCCATAAAATGTCAAGACGAACCAAGCGCAATTGTCTTCGAAGGAATGGAGAAGACCACGGCCTTGGCTAGGATACCTGCAGAAAACATGAACACACACCTGGGGAAAAACAAGGTCCTCAGACGGACGTAGCAAGATACAGAAAGAATAAGCTAATATGAACTGTCAGAATATTAAAATAGTGTATAAAAGACTATCCTAGACACAAATATGCAAAGAAGATTCTAACCGCCTAATGTGCAATTTAGAGGACAATTTTCATGCGCATGGGTGGAATTTTAGGCTATGTGTACGTAACTGGCATCCAGTCATCTGTATCCGGCCGTAACGTCCAAAACGTCAGAGGGTATCTGCAAATATATCGCCATAGTTCCATCCGGAGACTGTGGTTTACCTGTTTGGCTTCCCATACGCACTAGCGACTGTCCTCCTCCAATATTTTCCATAATATTCAAGTCATATCCATGGCTCGTCCAGTTTTGTAACTGCTTGAGTCTCTAAAACCCTAGTCATAGCAGTTACGACCATCTATCCGTCATACGACTTTAGAGAGGGCCAGTCCATAAGTCGTGCCCCTAGCAACATGTCTCCAACCGTGTAGTGTGTGTGTCATGGCCAAGGAAGATATAAGGATATCCTCCAGCAAGAAGGTAGTCCGTTAACACTAAGTTAACATGCATATAGTAAAGTAAAACGACTAATAGAGTCGCTTGCACCCAAGTATGGCTTGGACGTGCAGTTTATAACAAAGGAAACTAACAATATGAAACAAAATAAATAATGCAGAAAAAAAATAATTGACAGTTAATTAGCAAGGTATACTTGCCTGGGGGTCGCCCGGTGTGCTGCAATGATCATGGTGGCACAGCGTATGACTTCGGTGTTACAACTACGCAAGGGAGTCTCTGTTGACGACACAGAGTATTCCATCGGGTCCAGAACGGTCAACTTAGTTAGGTTCGACATAAGGTAGTCTTGAATTGGCGAGAGAACATGAATAATGGGATCTATTCATGGGCGAAAGGATAAAGGAATTACATTTTTTTACAAAAGTAATCATAATACAAATTGGTTTTCTTTTATAAGTCGAGAAAAAATATATGAAAATATTTTAAGAGTTAAGAAAATCGTAAGAAAATCTGTTTTGGCTAAAGACATTAAGTTTGAAAAATTAATTTTTGACAGAAACGATATTTCAGAAAAATACTTATAATCTTTGAAAAATATTCTATTAAAATATATCGGTAGTTATAAAAATCGGTTTTGGGCAAAATATTCTAAGTTAAAACAAAATTTGAAATCAATTTAGACAAAATTCATGATATAACTTTTTAGAAAATATTTATAATATCTATAACAAATATAATTTTTTAATCCACCACTAGTAGGTACAAAAATGATAATAACCATAAAAGAAAAACACGATAATAATAATATTAAGGCTTCTAGCAATTTATACCTAGTATATTAAGATACCAATAACTTAATATCCAAAATTATAAATATAAATATATTTCATATATGTACTGTTTACAACAGTACTTACAATAATAAAGAATATAATGATTAAAATAGTAATAATAATAATAACAATAGAATAAAGATAATAATATTATTATTAATAATAACAGTAACAATAATAATAAATAACAGAAGAAAAAAAAAGAAGGAAAGAAAAATAATAATAATAATAATAAATATCTGATACTAAAAAGAAGAGAACACTTAATAAATATAAATAAATAAATAAATAAATAAATCAACCACACCGCAGTCGTTCTCCTCTTTTACAGAGGATGAGAGAGAAAAGCTGAGAAGAAAAAGGGATGGGGCGCGGGAGAAATCGAGAGAGAGAGAGAGGTAAGCGAAGGAAGAGCGGAGGAAGGGGGCGGAGTCACTGGGGTGGCCGGAAAAGGGCTCGACGCGCGGCGGAGGAAGGGAAAGGCGCGGGCGGAGAGGGGTTCGAGAAGGGGTCGGTCGAATCTCGCAGAGGCGGCGAGCGGCCGAGATCCGCGGCGGAGGTGGAGGGCTACGGCGGAGAAAGTGGGGATCGGTACGGAGGGGCGGCGGCGCGGCTCATCTGAAGGCGCGGCGGAGATGGCGCCGACATCGGAGGGCGGTGTGCGAGGATCTTTGCGGAGGTCGATCATGCCACCGCGACGCGCGAGTCAGTCCGGCAAGACGAATGCTCGAGTCCGGCCGGCGGCCACGGGAGGTGAGTGGTTGTGGTGTATTTTATTTAGGGCGATGGACATGGTAATTTTTTTTTGGGGCACGTCGACAGTGGATTGGGGGTCGCCCATGGCGGTCGGCGGTGGAGGCCATGTTCGACGGTGGTGGTGGTAATGGCGACGGCGGTGGTTGTGTTGAGGAGAAGGGTGTTAGGGTTCCTGGTTGCAACGACAGTGGGGTGGTGTTGGAGAGGGTCGTGGGGTTATGGTTGGGAGAGGCGGCCGTGGTTATTGGTCGCGGTGGTACGTGTAGAGGTGATGGACGGTGATGCTGATGGTGGTGGTGTTCGGATGAGACGGGGTGGCGTCGGGATGGCCGGGGCGACGAGGGTGATGGTCGGGCTGGGTGTTCGAGTGGTGATGATGACGACGGGGGTGGTACTCTGGCTGAGGGTGCTCTGGCTGAGGGTGCTGTGGCTGAGCGTGGTACGACGGGGAGTCTCTGGGTGGTGGTTTAGGCGAGGAGAGAGATAGCCGGGTTAGGTTAGGTTTAGGGATTAATTGTGTCGAAAGGGTGTCCCGACACGAGTTAGATGTTCGGGCTTGTCGGACACGCGGACAATGTATATATAAAACAAAATAACATAGTAGATGGGAAATGTACGGACACGGACATGATGCACAGCTGGTTGGAGAAATTTATGGAGCTGGTTGGAGAAATTTATGGATGTGTAGAATTTATGGAGGAGTAACTGCCTATTTATAGGATGTGAGAATTCCCATTTGGATAAAGATTAGGATTTATTTAAAACCCCAATAGATAATTATTAAATTTAAATCGATGAAATCAAATCTAAATTCAAATTCAATTTCAATTTAAATCTATAAATTCCCCCTTTATACTATTTAAATTAATCCATAAAATTAAATCAAGTTTTTTTTAAAATGGCCACAATATTTTCCAAAAATACCAATAAATATAATTTTGAAAATAATAAATATTTTTAAATATCTTTGCAATAATAAAATATCAATATTAAATAATTTTGAAAATTATAATATATATTTAAGTATTAATAGAAATAATTTCAAACTACATTTTTACTAATTTGGATAAAACAATTTCGAAAGTAAACATAATAATCAAATCTTTAAAATACCTTCTTGCTAAATTACTTTTAATAAAAATAATTATTATATATATTAATTTGAAACCACCATTGATAATAAAATCAAAAAATATTTTTCTAAAATATGTATCTCGCACATATTCGCACTCGACGAGAAAATACGAAAAACACAAATTACGTATAAATACAAACAAATAGTACTAAAATATAGTAGAAATTTAGGGGTTTTACACTTTCGAAAAAGCTTCCCTTTATATAGGGTAAGTGTGGTCCAACCCACATGCCACGTGGCCATCGGTCAAAGGCTCCCAAATTAATGGGATGAACCTAAGACTCAGCACAATGAATCTCATTTAATAGGTTCATTCGCCTGAATCCTAGGCCACAGACTTTTTGAATTCCCCAAATGACGGAGGTAATTATAGAAGAGAATGACAGACTCGTCCATCAAAAGAGCAGTCACTAATTGCTCTTATGACTTCGACAGAAACTAGCTCCTTCGACCCAAAAGCGCAGCTAGTTCATTCCTTCCGCTGTGCCCTTCCTTCAACTCAGAAGCGCAGCTAGTTCACTGCGCCCTCGCATCAACCTATAAAGCACAGTGACACCGTTGCTTGAAGCACAAGTCCACTCGTCGTCCTAAAATTGTAGTAACTCCGTTGCCTGAAGCACTTGTCCACCCGTCGCCCTAAAAGCGCAGTGGCTCCATTGCCTAAAGCACTTGTCCACTCGTCGCTCTAAAAGCGCAGTGACCTCAAAGCCTCGCCAGAAGCGCAGCTCATATAGAAGTGCAGTCTTACGGGGTGACATGGTTCCACGTGGCCAGATGGGTGTTTATGTCCTTTTTAGATTGGTTTGTTTAAAAACCACCGCTCTTAAGATAGGACAAAGTTTGATTCTGTTGATAAGAGCAATATCATATCGGTTTGTTTAAACCACAGATAAGGATGGAATTTGTTCTTATAGACGAGGGTCATATCCAATTGGTTTGTTTAAACCAATAGCCCCCTAAGATAAGACAAAATCCAACTTCAGGGATAGAAACAGAACCTGCTCAGGTTCATCCAATCAACAGTAAACATACGCCACATGTCGTTTATTCGGCTATATTGATAATTTCCCCCAAGATCTTGATCAAGGAGAATTCTAGCGTCCGCACGTGTCTGCTCAGCAGCAGCCCTCACCGTGCAACTTCGAGATTATCTCATATCTCTTTGTGCAGCATTCCTGCACAATCGTTACGTACATCGTATATGTGCTTCCCTACAAATAGAAGGAGTTTTTCTTCCATAAGAAGGCATGGAAATCTTTACAAATTTGGCATCCTCTTGATTGGCAACCCCAGAGTTCCAATCACAAACACAGAAAGCCAGAGCAAGTTCAACTCGTCGTCAGATCGTCAACGGAGTAAAGGTGTCGCTGTAGTGCTCGATCTCCACCACCAACTTTCCTAAAAAACTTTGTACTTAGATCTCCTGTTTAGGAATCTATTGTACTCTTTTATACGTTTAATATACAAAAGTTCATATAACCTTTGGTCGTGGCAAACAAGATGGCGACTCTGCTGGGGACTTCCTTCTCCTCCAACAAGAAGGTGGTGGCACAATCTGACGACAACTTTCTAGAATCTTCTCAGAAGACGTTGGTCCTACATTTCGACTAACAAGCTTTTAAAGATCTCCTTTCTATGGAGAATTTGAGCCCTTTAAAGCAGTTCATAAAACCGAAGAAGACTCGACGCACCTAGGTGCCGAAGGTGGTTGCAACGAGCAACACGACGGAGAGGACTGCACTCCAGAACCCCCTGAACTACGAAGCCCAGAAGAAGATTTTGGCTGCTGTTGACAGGCCGCCTCGCTCAGTTCCTACTTCAAAAAAATGCAGCAAAGAGTACGGCTCCCCTATGACGGGTCTGACAATGGCACAACGTCGAAAGAAGCACGTTATGGTCCACCCACGGATGGATGAGGCTGCGCAGGCGAGAACTTTTGTCTTTGATAGAATTGCCTACCCATCGGGTAAGGCTATGTTGGATTCTGAACGTTATGCACCTTCTTGGGGTAACACAAAGAAGTCCAAGGCGATATGTGCCTTACACAAACAAAGTGCTATGCCAACCACTCTGTTGGACTCTGAATACTACGCACCTTCTGAGGGTAGTAGAAAAAAATCCAAGAAAGCATGAGCTTCGCACAATCAAAGTGCTACGCCGACAAAAGAGAAATCATTATATCTTATGTTAAGTGTTTGTGTTAGCTTGAAATCAAGTGTCCATGTGAGCCCTTCTCTGGAAACTAAATTTACTTGTGCAAGCCTTTTGGGGCTATCAGAGTTATACCAAAAAGTCGAACAACTTAGTCTTTTATAGATTTTTTCAAAAATCTAGTATAACGCTGACAGCCTCAAAAGGATAGCATAAGTAAATTTTATTTTCAAAAAATGGCTCACAAATAATACGTAACAAAACCTAAGTGTATATCGTAGTACCTAGAGTGTATAGGGTAAGTATCCTAGTACACTTAATCACATGGTATTTTGATGAATGTGTGTACAGTTAGTGTCATGGGTATTTGAAACTGTATCCTAGTATCAAGATACAAGAGAGCATCAATGTGATATTATGTATTATGGTACATGATATCCACATGATACACAAATACTGAGAGTTAAGCTGATATGTAGGTAAGTGCTAGCTAGGTATCATAGATACATAAATAAGTCTCTGTGTCAGTCCGAAGTCAAGTGCCCGTGTCAGTCCGAAGTCAAGTAAATTTACATCTGTAAGCCTTTTTGAGGCTTTTACAGTTCTACAAATTTCAGAAAAATAGGAGAATAGATAAAGAAAGAAAGGAGTAAAAAATCAAAAAATAACAAAGAAACAAAAATCCTAGAAAAGAAAACTTATAATATTTGGCATTTTCTAGTATTTTTTGAAATCCTCTGTAACTCTAAAAGCCTCAAAATGCTTAAAGAAGTACATTTCTTTGAAGAGAAGGGCTGACATTGAACACGTGACGAAACTCATTTAAAACTTATGGATCTATGCGTCCATTTGGACAATATACTCGAATAATGTGTATCTATCTTTGCAGAATTATCTTTAAATGGGTATAAATTACTATCTGCGGCATCATTCGTGGATGTACAATCGTCATCCTGATGACATCTACAGTGTGCGAGATGAATTTATACAGGAGGAAGAGCAGTTCCTGCAGTTCGCCAAAGTGTTCCCCTAATACATGGATAGTACCAAAATTACGTATCCATTTGTGAGATGTTGTGACTTGAAATATCATCCAGAAGTGGACATGAAATATCATTTGTACTCGAGATATTTTATGCCGAATTACGGCCAGTGGACCTCACACGGAGAACTTATGCCTTTAGCATCAGAACCATAGTCTAATTTGGAGGTGTATATAGATGTCCATAACCATGCTGATTATGACGAAGGGTGGGTGAATATGGTTTTCGATGCTTCGGGGCCTAGTTTCGATCCAGACAATCATGATGCGGCTGAGGTCGTACCGAATGTCAATGCTGCAAAGTTTATGGAGTTGTTAGAGAATGCAAGGACTCCTTTGTATCCCGGTTGTGAGGATCATTCACCGTTGGAGGTGGTTTACAAGACTGCTGAGCATCAAGTCCGATTTCAATGTCTCAAGCTTGCTACAACCGAATCATCGAGTTGATTATAGAGATCTTTCTGGAGGGTGCCAAGTTACCTTCAAACTTCTACCAATCTAAGAGAATGGTGAGATCGCTCTGGATGGGATATGATAAAATTGATGCATGTCGCAATAGATGTATGTTGTACTACAAGGACGACAAGGATGAAGATGTGTGCAGATTTTGTGGTACTGATCGCTATAAGGCTACAATTTCAAATAGGACTCCCGGTACAAGGAAGCTGACCGATTCGATGCACTACTTGCCTTTGATGTTGCGGTTGCAAAGGTTGTTTATGATGAAGGAGACTGCCGAAAACATGAGTTAGAACAGGCGGGAACAGATCGATAGAGTTTTAGATCATCCATCTGATGGAGAAGCATGGAAGCACTTTGATCGAGAATATCCAAACTTTGCTTCTGATCCACGTAATGTAAGATTGGGGCTATCCTCTAACGGTTTTACCCTGTTCGGACATTCGGGTTCCTAATATTCGTGTTGGCTAGTGATTGTCACTCCGTACAACCTAGCACCATGGATGTGTATATAGACTCCTTGCATGTTCCTAACAGTTATCATTATGGGTCTGAACAGTCTGGAGAGGAATATCGATGTGTACTTATAGCCGTTGATAGATGAGTTAAATCAGTTGTAGGAAGTAGGCGTCAACACGTATGTTGTTTTCAGAAAGTAGAACTTTCAGATGAGGGCCACACTGATGTGGACGATCGATGACTTTTCGGTCTATGGAATGTTATCGGGATGGAGCACTCATGATCATCTCTTATGTTCGTATTGCATAGACCGTACGAAGGCTTTTCGTTTGAATCATGGAGGAAAATCGTACTTCTTCGATTATCGTCGACATTTCTTACCAAGGATCATCCGTTCCGGAGGAACATGAATGCTTTTTGTGCCAAAGTTGTGGAGAAGGCCAATCCACTGCCAAGGTGGACTGGAGACACGATATAGAAGGAGGTCAAAGATTTTCCAAGTGCTATCGAAGAGCCTACAAAGGGTTACAAGTGTGATGAATTTGGTTGAACTTATAATTTGACGAAAAAGAGTATATTCTGGGACCTGCCAAATTAGAGCACCAATCTGATCTGGCATAACCTTGATGTCATGCATTGTAAACCCCCTAATTTTTTCTATTTTATTATTAAAGTTTATTATAATATTCTTATTATATCTAGAGGAATTTATTTCTAATTTCAAAATTGGGTATAATTCAAATCGTAACCTCATAAATCGATTAGAAAGTTTTAGATAATTTTATTTAATAGTATATATATTATGTATAGCAGGGTTGTTTTGTTAAACCCTGTGGCTATTTTCATGCATATGTATTTGTATAAATAGAATAAATAAAATATATTATTTTTTTAGATTAGTGGAGTATATATGTGTATGTATATATATGTATATATATATATTGTTGTGTATATATATATATATATATATATTGTTTAAAAATATATATTGTTGTGCTTTGGAAGTTTGTTTAAAAATTTATTATTAATATATATAGTAAATACCCTCTCCATATAATAAAAAGGTTTTAGTAAAATTTTATTGTAAATGTTATTTTATTTATTTCTAGAATTTTAGAATTTTTTGGAAGTTTTATTTACTTGCTAAATATTTTCCTCTCACATAAAAAGAAAAAGAAAAAAAAAGTTTCCAGCCCAGCCAAACTCCCCCTACCCTCCAAAACCTAACAAGCCCAGTCGAGCAAATCCCAGCCTTTCCATACAACATATATACATATGCATATATAGAGAGAGAGATCGGGAGATAGAACCCTAGCCCTAGCCCTGTCGCGCACCCCACGACCCCAGGGCAGACACCCCAGCAACCGCGTGCACCGCCGCGCATGTCGCCGGACGGCGACAGGTCGGCGCACAGGCGCACAGCCGCGCACACAGCAGCAACAACCCCCAGCGACCCCTTCTTTGCGACAACGATTCCCTTTCCACGGTTCGCCGTTTCGCGAACCATTTTCGCAGGTGTGTTTCCAACCTAACCGACTCCAACTTCCATAAGTTAGTTTATTTTAGTTCGCTTTGCGCGCGTCAAGAATCGAGTTCCAAAATCGAAAAAAATCACGACTTTTGGACTATATAAACTATCCCGATTACCCATACTTGCGGTCGATTTGCGACCAACCTATCGCTAATCTTAGAAATCCATTTGAACAATGTTTTAGACAATCTATCCAAGATTAAAATCTAATAATTACTTTATTTCATTACTTATTATAGTTTGTTTAAAATTTGGTTAAAGTTGACGAAAAACCTGTTTTGAAAATTGAAAAAACTCACAGATACGACGTGTGCCCCGACAAATCGGACGACGTGGTCATGCACTATATATATCGAGAGGCGCGTATGGATGTTGCCGACGTGTGGGAACTGACGGAACTCGATTTTGTTGCATGTGCGCGACGAAATCAGTGCGTATCCGTCAAGATACTCCCGTATCGACACTTTGCAAAATAGACCATAACTTTGTGTACGTTCGTCGTATCGAGATGAAACTTGCGCCATCAGGATCATATCATTTTTTTTGTCCTGTACGCCAAGTTTGGTCTGAATCTAAGAAGGTCGACCGGAATGCCTTTTTAGCAGGCCCGCGACCCGATCTAACGGGCAAAATTATACACGGCCCGTCGGAATCCAACTTTGGACATACGGTTGGGTTTGTCTCCTCAAATCGGTCCTGTAGATATATAGTTTGACGATTATAGAGACCATGGCTTCTGGCACGCGTTTCGGTGCAAAACAGGACCAACGACGGACATCGTTTTGACCCAAAATTATAATTTTGCCCCTGTTCCAGAATTGGACTATTGGACAGGTGTTTCATAGACATATCTTTTATTCCAAACACGTTCGTGGTGTTTATTTCAGCATCCGAGGACGTATGCGGGATTTGGCTTTCATCGCTTCGCGATTATGACAGTTCAAGCTATTTGACGTCGCTCTTTTGCACACAACCTCATACAAGATACCTTGCCATTTATGCTTTTTATATATTTAGTCTGCATTTCTTTAGTTATTGTATATCACTGTTCATTTATTTCCAGTTCTTTTAGTTGTATCATAATTACAGTTTATGATTTACTATTTGCCCAGTGATATTAGCTTTGGTTTATCTATTATCTTTTGATTGCATATGAACCTAGAGTTAAGGGACTACCATTTGTAGTATATATCATAAACCTTGACACAGTTGAACCATGAGATATGTGTGAGATGAGTAGCTTGTAGAGGTACTAGCGTGTTGGCTGATCACCTGTGCGCATGCGTTATGTCTAACTGCTAATAGAAGCATGTTAGGAGACTTAGCAGTTAGTAGAGGTACATGATCGCAGATGCGAATTCGATAAGTGCATTCGGTGGAGAGAACATTTCCTTGTCGTATGGGCTTCTATTACACATTCTCTTGTAACCCGAAAGCTCCGCTGGAGATACGGGTAAGCTTACCCCCTCATGTTGGCCATTGACGTTCTTGAACGTTATGCGCTTGGGGTATGATGATCCACTCAGGTTGGCCACTGTCATTTTTGAACATCATGTACTTAGGTCACGGGTACCAAGTGGGGACTATACCAGATCCTATTTACAGCCAGGGCTCATGCGACGAAAGGTTTGTTCTTAACTGCATAAACACATTAGAATGGTTAGGTAACCTTAGTCAATGTCATGTCACACCGTTCCTTTAGTAGCTTGGGACAATGTCGAATTGCGGTATAGTGTGCTACCCCTTGTCCTTGTTTGGTTGTAGGGGTAGTCCACTATTTCGATGATGAAATATTGAACCTTGTTACAATTGGGACTATTTTACTTTACTTGTGATTTATGACATATTATATATATTCAGTTATGTGGCATGTTCTTTATGTATCTTGTTACGTCCCTCTCAGGACCTGGTGACCTCTCTAGGTGTGTGTGCTTTTGTGTCTTTTCGCAGGTGTTCTAGCCAAGGCCGTGGTCTTCTTCATTCCTTCGAAGATGATTGCTCTTGGTTCCTCTTGCCATTTTTATCGATCATTTCCTAGTATATTTTTTTTAATTTAAAATAGTTGGTAGTGGATATGTCTCCACCCAACTACATGTACAAATTGTTGGCCCAATGATTATATCATGTTTTTGAATATGGTTAATTTGTTAAGTTTAGCATTTCATTATCACTAATCTTTATACTATCGCTATAGCTTTTCTATTATACTTATACCTTTGGCGATATGTGCCTATTGGTTTACATATTAGTGATATGAGCTTATCTATCTTAAATTTAATCGGGTTGCCAAAATCAAAACTATGTTTTTAATTGTGGTCATCAATTAAGTTTAATCATTATGATATCACTAACATTTATGCTATCACCTTAGCATTTATATTTAAACTCAGCATTGTCCTAATGTACATTAAACTTATCATACTTGCTACTATGTATATTGATTTGTTTGTCTAACATGTACATGCAGAAAAGAAATAAGCAAGATCAACGAGGACATATACAATAAAAAAATCATGGTAGGCCAAAGACGACGGATCCCACAAGATTTCTCTGAACCACCCGACGACATCTCCGGAGCCACGCACTCGGGGGTTCCGCTGTCCGGTCAGTGAACGGGGGTTGCGGGGGCAGCGCCCCTCGTCGGGGGTTCGGGGGCAAAGCTCCCGAAAGGTATTCAGTTTTCATAAACTGGATATCTTTGGACAGCTGCCGCCAAGGGAAAAAGCCATCACCTATCAAAGGAAGAAGCCAAGCCATGCCATCTTCATTTCAAGACTCTGAAGAAGCCTGCACCTGCTACAGTATTTTTGGAGTCTGTAATGAGTCTTAGAAATAATTGTAAACACAAGAAATGGATGGTAAAATCGAAAGCTAGGGTAGAAATTAGCCCAGGACCATTTTCGGATGCAAACCGGCACACCGACGGTATACCGGTCTATACCGACGGTATACCAATTTTGTTCACAGAAAGTTTTATGTCTACAAAATCGGCATACCGACGGTATACCGATTCAAACCAACGGTATACCGGTTCAGTAATGTTGAAATTCCAACGGTCGAATTCCGAACATTTAATGATCCCAATGGCTATATTTCTAGCCGTTGCATTCCAGACCGGTATACCGACGGCATGCCGGTCCATACCGACGGTATACCGGTTCGCTGACTGAAAAGTTGCCTTTGGCTCTTTTCAATGCTTTGGTTATAGATAACCTTGAACTCCTTCATTCAAGGTTGATGCTTTGAGCCTAAAAATTTCTAAACCACCAAAGCCTATCCATAAACAACTCTACAAAGCTTTCATTTGCCATCCACAAATTGTGTTAGAGTTATTGAGTTGAAAAGTAAGATCTTCATCTTATTGTATAAGGAGATCAAAACCTATTATGAAAGGTTGAAGTTGGAGAGTCTTCGTATCCAAACTCTCGGTTGAAGTTGGAGAGTCTTCGTATCCAAACTCTCGGTTGATGTTGGAGAGTCTTCGTATCCAAACTCTCGGTTGAAGTCGGAGAGGCCTTCGGATTAAAGCTCTCATGTAAGAAGTTGGCGAGTTCTTCGGATCCAAACTCGTGTGTAACTATTTGCTCAAATAGTAGATTAAATCCGAAGAGAGTTCCGGGACTGGATTGCCTCTAGGGAGGATACCAGGCTACATCGGGTGTCGGTATTGTTATTGCTTCTTCTCTTGCACTTATATTTTTAAATTGCCTATTAGCTTGTACTAAGTGCTTGATTAGTTAGCTTGACCCTATTCACCCCCCCTCTAGGGTTCCTACACAAATGACAGATTTATAGTTGATGATATATTTATTCTTGATTTTGTGGATATGATTTAGTTATTATGGTTTACTACATTTTACAGCTTATGTATACATATGAGGACTCCATACATTGGAGTATACTTCGTATGTATACATATCGAGAAGAATATGTTTAACAACATAATTAATATTGTGATGGACGTAACGGGAACGACGAAAGACAGTCGCAAGGCCAGGTTGGACTTGGAAGATATATGCAGACGTCCTCCGTTGCATTTGATAAAGGAAGGCAATGGAAAGTATAAGCAGCCTAAGACAATTTTCTCACTTGACAGAGAGGATAAAGGGAGACTTTGTTGTTAGATTCAGGGCCTAAAATTTCTTGATGAGTACATATCGAATTTAAGAAGATGCATCGACCCGAAGGAGAACAAACTGACGGGTATGAAGAGACACGACTGTCACGTATTTATGGAGAGGTTAATTCTGATCGCATTTCAAGAATTATTACCGTCGGTCCATTGGGATACGTTGACAGAGCTGAGAATATTCTTCAGAGATCTTTGTTCTACTAAGTTGTTTGTCGATCGTCTAGAAAAGCAAGAGAAGGACATTGCGGTAACACTGTGCA